>VXBW01001791.1:0-17166 GCA_013400375.1 Thinocorus orbignyianus
TGTTTGGTGTTTTTTTTCTTTTTAATGGCCAAAACACTTGATTTGCAATTTTCTAACTTCTAAAAAAAAAAAAAAAGGGAAAAGAAAAAAAAGAAAAGCAAGCTGTATGGCCTTTCTTGTAACATTTGAAAGGAATAAATGGTGACCCCTTTATGGGTGAGCTCGAGTCCTTCTTGTCCTGGGTGCCAGACAAGGGCCGGGGGAAGATCCCAGTTGCTTATTTAGTCCAACAGCTGCTGTATTTAATCACTCCAGCCCTGGCTCTGCTCGTGGTTAATTGACTTGCAGCAGATGTAGAGCTACAGCCACAAAGGACTTTCTCACACAAGCCTCTTGCCGCCACCTTCGGATGGCTCTTCAGCTCCCTACCTGTTTTCTTGGAGATCTAACCCATTTTTTCCTTCCCTGGTAGGGAGGAAAGGGGAGGGAAAGACAGCCTTTTCTCCTAAGGGAAGGTTCCTGGGTGAAATTCTCATTTTAGGCTTGGCTTCTTTAATATTGGAGGGTGTTTTGTTGGGGGTTTTTGTGGTTTTGGTGGCTTTAGAATAGGATTGGCTCCATTTTCCTGAAAAAAGACATGCTAGAGCATGGGGAGCAAGGATTTGCTGCCAAAGAGGAAAATGAAGGCACAATGGGCGTCTCTTGTTGTTTCTCCCATGAGCTGTGCAGGCTCGGAGGTGGCTTTTCCCCGAGAGGACAGAAGGAAGGAGCCCTTGTCCCTCTCTGGCAGCTCAGAGGGAGCTCCTCCATTTAACGGCCTGCTCCTAATTCCCAGCTAATCACCCACCCCTGCTGTTCTGGCTGGCGAAGGAGATGGCAGAAAAGGCTGGAGTGTTGTTTGCCCAACCAGCTACCATAGGCCCTGAGGCAAAGACCTTCCCTAGCCCTTGAGGTAGGTGGAAATAGCCAAAATCCTTCATTTTATGCAGCTCATCCTCCTGTGGAGGAGGGCAAGCGGCCTGTTTCCGAAGGCAGCAGAAGGGGGGGTTCATCCTTATTGATTGAGGTTGGGGAGGAGGGGGATCGATTAAAAAAAGGGGGGAAAAAAAGAATATATTCTTTTTAAATGTAGGCACCATGGCCTGCAAATGCTTTCTAAGCTTGGCGGGGGTCTGTGGTGCGAGGCAGCTGTGTTGCGGCCCAGCGAGAGGCCAGGCAGCATCGCGGCAGCCATTTTAAGGAGTGCTGGGAGAGGAGGCCATGGTCGCGCATCGGCCTCTGCCACTCCACTTGTGCTGCTGGCTTTTTGTTCGAGAAAAGGGGGTTTTAATTGTCTGCCCCAGTGAAAAGGATAATTAAGATTCCTGGGGCGTTATTACAGCAATGGAAGTCAACCCCTGTCACACAAAGCCTTTTCTTAATCCATTAACAGATTTGGCTTCTGGAGCTTTTGTGTCCATTTCAGCTGTGATCCCCCCGCAGTTGCAGAAATTTTTAGCTAAAAAAAATTGTTTTCAGTTGAATACCAGCTAAAAACCACTCCAGTTCATCAAAAAGATACTACCTTCCCATACTTTATTATTCCTTCTCTCAATTAGCGTTGCTTTCAGAGCATCAGCTGCATGAGGTACTGCAATTCCAATCAAACCACCAACCCAATTAGCATCTGAAGAACCCTGCTGTAATTTAGGAAAAAAGACAGAAAAATTGCCTCAGTGACCCACAATATTTCAACTTACCTTTTCTGGAGAGGTCGGTCACGCAGAGAATTTCAAGGTTATTTTATAAAACACAGCAAAGGGGATAAACATCTACAAGAGAAAGTAAAGCAATGTTTCACATGCAGCAGAGTATGTGCCAAATAAAATGTTCCAGTGACTGTTTTGCTTCATTTGAACCAACACATCCAGCCCTGTTTGTGGCAGAGGGGGGAGAAATCACCCTTTGCCTTGCTTTTCTTCCCAAATCTTGATTATAAACACTGGATTTTGTGGCTGGGACCCACAGCACATCATCATCACGACCATCTTCCACCAGTGGCTGCGAAAATAAAACTGAATTCCCACCAACCAAGTGTTTTCCCTCAGCACAAAGCAGTACAAACTCACACCAACCATAGAAATGTACCAGTTTTATTACAAAGGTTCTCAAAATTCAAAATAAAAGCATCTTTAAAAAACCACAATATATTTCCCTCCCCAGCCCTCCCTCCCCAGACAGAGAAAAAAACTGATCTCTCTCGCTTCACATACAAACACTGAAGAGCAGGAGTGACACGTCACTCGGGTTCAAAGAGACTAAAAAAAACCTCACGGTGGAAAAGGAGGTGGGGGGAAAGAAGTATTTTAAAAAAATAAAACCTTTAAAAAAATAACCTGTGTTAAGTTAGCAGCATTATTAGAGTTGAACCCATCAGCAGCGCTCCGTGGGAGGTACAGATCCTCTGCTGGCCAGAGGAATCCCCCTGAGAAAGGAGTCAAAAAAAAAACCGCCCGCACAACTTCTGCAAAGCATTTCCACCAAAAAAGCTCATCCAACCATCAGCTGTACTAAACAAGATGCAAAAGAAAGGCCAGTCCTGGTCACGAAAGATTTTTGGGTGTGAGATAATGCGTGGGAGTAGTTATTAAAAAAAAAACGTACAGAGCCCCATCTGCTGTTCCCTTGCAACGATAACAGCTCGGAGGGGCCGATAAAAGGGTTCTACATATTTACTGGCCTTGAGAGCAAAAGAGAGGGAAGGTTGAATTTGAACAGATTTGTACTTCAGTTGAGTTTTTCAGTGAGTGACACGAGCTGGGATTTGCCTTTAGTTGGGAATTTCTGCAATGGTTTCATCCCAACTCATGTAGCTGAGGGCAAACAAGCAGGAAAAGCAAAGCAGGCGGCCAAAGGGGCAGTAACTCACTTCCTCCCCCAAAGAGGGGCGTAGGTATAGAAAAAATAAAAAGGTATAAAAACATCATCATCCCTTCTCTTCCTCAAGATGCGTAAATGCTGCCTCACCAACTGGATGGGCAAGAGCTCAGATTCCCCACCACCTCCGGGTGCTTTTCCATGTGGCCTCTTCCCCGCTCTGCACCCGCAGGGCTCTCGGGGCTGATTCACCAAAGCGCCTTTTTTCAGGTGGCTTTTTAAGCTGCTTCAATCTCTTTCCACAAGTTTGCTGCAGGGAGGTAGCCAACTCTATTCAAGAACTGCACTATTTTGACCCTGAGAAGCGGCACCGGCTTGCAGTTAACTTGCCACGGTGGAATCAAACTGAAGACCGAAGGAATAGTCAGTCTCTCACAGGCTTCATTTGGGAACTCAGATTCTCCCACAAAAATTAAAAGAAAAAAAAAAAGAGAAAAAAAAAAAGGAAAAAAGCTAAAGAAAAACAAAAAGCAATTTCATGGCCATCTTTCCACCTAACCTGAAATGCAAATACTACTTCTTCTACTTAAATTATTCTTTTCCAAGGGTGGTTATTTTAGGAGACAGTAAAGAAAGGAAGTGATTTTTTTTCTTTTTTCTCGACACACTAAGGAGAGGCAGTGGAAGGCAAGAGTGAAACTTCCCAGTCACCAAATCTGGGCAGTGCAGGTCTGTCTACTCCGCAGAATCCTCCCCGTCTGCTCCCAGCGGAGTGCAGCAAGGAATAATTTACAGTTCTCAAGTCATTTATATATTTATATAGAAATATATACAGAAACATATATAAAATATAAATCCTGTGGAATGGGAGGCAACCAGAGAAGCTAAACCTACGACAACTACGCACTGACAGGAACTGTCCAGCTGCAGCCATCTTAGGTGGATTTTGTCTCTTCCTTCACCCTGTGGAAGCAAAGAGTGAAGAATCTGGGTTTAAAACAAATAATTTGGGTGGTGCCCAAGCTTTAATTATGAGCCAGAGCCACAACCTTAAAAATGCTACTCATATGGCCCATCTCATCTAAATCTTGTACCGTGTTACTGAACAAAAGCCCTTTATTTGTAAGCCCTTTTCACCGAGGGCTCAGCTCTCCCAGGGCTTCATCAGACGTGCTGTTCTCCACATGCAAACTTCTTCCTGACAAACTACCACATCCCTCCTCCAACTCCTCACGTTGTGCAACACCCCACCAGAGGGCTTGGGGAAATGCACAAGGAAGTACAGGAACAGCCACTTAATGGCCAGGCCAGGGGACAGGGCTCACCCTTTGGGTTCTGCTTTCTCCTCTTTTGCTTTTTCCTCTTCTTTCTCATCTAGGGACAAAACAAAGACACCAGAGGTAGTGCAGTAGGGAAGTACACACCAAAGTTCCACAGAGCTGGGAGGTCTCTTAGCCCCAGTTCTCACACTTACCCTTCTTCTCCTCTTCCTCCTTTTCCTCTTCTGTTTTCACACGTTTTGCTTTCTTAAAGTTGGCAACGTTTTTGCGCCCCCCTTCCCCTTCATCTTCAGAGTCAGAGAATTCTTCATCACAGGATATTCTCTTATCAGAGTTGCGGACTGAGGAGGAGAGGTGGGTTGAGCAGAGTTAGCAATCAGGAGAGAGACACCAAGCACTACCCTTCCCTGAGTACAGCCACACTCTGAAACCAACTAACGAGCCTACGTAAGTCAGAACTAAGGCCATGATAAAAACCACTTTGTCTTTCTACGAGCTCTATCTCCTAACCCATCGCTCCCAACTGCTCATGCCTCAGATCCGGGATCCCACGCAGGACTTGGCTGAGGTACAGCGTGACGCCTCAACTTGACAGAGTAAGCAGGAACCAGCCTCACACCGAGGAAATCTGTCTGCCAGATCTAAGGGCCACCAGCCAACCTGGGTCTGAATGAGTATTTTCAACGTGGACGACAATGCCAGGGATCAAACCTGACAGACATCCAGAAAGTATCCTGTCACAGCACCTACACCACAGGATCTGTTTAATTCTCATGTTAAAGCCCAGCTTCTCCCAGTGAGGAAATCATCTAGCAAAAATGCTGTTTCTCCAAGGGAAAAAAATCTGTAGCACTCAGCATCACTGCTTTATCTTATAAAATAGATAAGAAAGGTGGGAACAGATCCAACCTGAAGGACTCCAGAGTAGAGAGAGATCTAAATCAAGTATCCTCCTCTCTTTACTGAGGGAACTCAGTTCAGAGCCTGCACCCTTCTCCAGGGAACCGATCCTGTTTGCTTTTGCACCCACAGGCTCTGAACAGTACAATTCCCACAAAAGCCAGGCAACACAACCCTGCAAGGGACAAGCACATACTTGAAATGCGTTTCTCGGGATCTTCTTCCTCTTCATCTCCGCTGTCTTCCTGAACAGCATCTTCAGGAATCGGCTGCATCTGGACCCCAGGGGCATGAGGCAGCATGCGCAGGTTCTCGAAGAGACGCTGCCTAGAGCCAGCCAGGAAAGGAACAGCTCCATCAGCAGGATGTCACCTGCAGCTGTGAAGCCACCCGTGGCTGTGCAGCCCCCCTGCAGAAGGGGGATGGTCTTGCAAAGAGGAGCAAACACTTACTTGATCTTCTCAAGATACTCGTTGGTGTTCTGGTTAGTCATGTTCGAGGGGCTGATGTGGAGCTTGAAGTCTGGTCCAAAGTACTCAAAATAGTCATTATATGGAAGCTCTGCAGGCAAGTGAAAAAGGAATAAACACCAAATAACCACTGGGGCAGTGAGGAAATACCACAAACACACGGTACCTCTACAGAAAAGCACAACTATATTTACTGAGGCCCAGGAGCTGAAGCTCTCCCAGCCCAAACTGAGATCAGACAACTTAGCAATAGTGCAGTCAAAGCTTACTTGAGGCAGTTAAACACTAGCAGTGCACAAAAATTTTCAGTAGAAGGTCACCTCATTTCAGTAAGACAGGAAGGCTGCTGGATGGGAGAGCTACAGGACTGGAATGCAAACAAGAAGAGCTACTGCCACTTAGGACATCCAAAAGCTCTTCCACAGTGATAATCAAGAGCTAATGAAACATCTTAGGGCTGCTGCCTCTCGCAGCACCGTCAGTTCTCTGAGTTTTGCTCAGCAGGATTGTCATTGTCCTTTAGTCTGGCTTCAAAGGCTCTGGGGGAAAGTTACCATTGGGAATTTCAGTGTCCAAAGCCACAGCAGTCTCGTAGGTCCAGCACCTAGCCACGTTACGGATCGTATAGCCACCTCCTCCCAGCATCAGCATAGGCAAATTAAAACTTTTTACAAACTCCACACACTTGGCGTGACCTGCAGGAAAAGCAGTGGGGGGGGAAAAGGCTGTAGGCTCCATGGCGTGAGAAGAACAAATTTTTCCATTAAACATAATTATATGAGTTATGCCAGTTCAACACAAGCACACTAAGGTTTCTCTTACCTTTGATGGTGAGATTAAAACAGCCCAGCCTGTCCCCTGACAGAGAATCCGACCCGCACTGCAGGACAACTGCACTGGGCTGGAACGTCTCCATCACTTTAGAGATCACCTAAACAAGAAGCCCGTTGTTACCCGCTCCCCACAGGACAGTGACACAGCAACACAGCAATGCCCATGTCAGCAAGTGACACGAAGACGTCCCCAGTGTTCCCACAGCTGCCCACTCCCCTACACTGGTAACAGTCAGGCTCTGACAAAGAGAAGCTTACAGGCGACAGGCTGCGATTGTCAGGGAGGAATATCATCCCTGAGGAGTCTTATCACAGGAGATTGAATGAATCTCCTCGAAGAATGGCCCCATGAGCCACCCAGTGACAAATAGGAGCCAGCAAAGATGTCTTCACTTACTGGTTTGAATATTGCTTCATAGGACTCATCATCGATTCCGTCCCGCAGCGGGTAGTTGACAGCGTAGTACTTGCCTTTTCCCGCACCAATATCCTGTTAGAGAGAGACAGGAGAGACCCCAGGTCACCACAGAACCAGCTGGGACACAAACTCTGCCCCAAACCAGCAAGGGAAGGCTGGGATTCCATCAGTGTGATCCAAACGTGAGCCTGGACTCTCACGGAGAGCACTGTCCCAGCAGAGGCAGCAGGATCCAGCTGACTCCAACTGCAGCTTACTTGGTGTGAGAGGGTGGATTTGGCCCTTGGTGCTCAGAGAAGAAAAAAAAATATATAATCTACAACTGTCACCACTTTCATGTTGCTGTGAGCACATGGGCTCTCGCTGCATGGACAAAAGCCACTCTCTTACACAGCAATAAAACCAGCAGCCAAAATCCTAGTTCCAAACCTGTAGACTCTGCAGAGACACACGGCCCAAAATACCAGTTCGGGCTGACCGTGCGGTCTAGTAACTGGAATAATCTGGGTTTACTTCAAAATATAAACATTTTTACATTTCCATCATCTCTCATATCCGAGTATCTTATAAAAAAGTAATTAATTCATTGGTGCTGTGGAGTGGCTGCACCAGGAAAAGAACGTCGATGCCTCATGCAAGTTTTCCTCACCAGCACCAAACCCTGGGAATTTAGATCCGAAAAATGTAACCCCACTAAAAAGCACATTAAAAAACCATAAAAATAAAAAATAAAAAAGAACCTTTCACCCCTGAGAACAGCATTCTGGCAGTATCAGAAGTCACAAAGTGAACCACACCTGTAAAACTTGAAAGAGGGCCACAATTAAGAGCAGGACTCATTAACGTGTAGAACTGACTCATAGGAGGAAACGCCAAGAAGATAAACCAAGACGCACACAGCTCCCTCATAAACCTTCACCCCAAAGCTCATCTGACCAAGCTTAGTCTGTGATGTACCCGCAGATGACCAATGTGCCACCCTCAGAGTCACTTTTCTGAGCGTAATCCCACCAGAAAGCTGCCAAGAGGCTGACAGCAAAGCCTTGGGTTTATTACTGAGCAGGACATCATCGCAGGAACAAAGCACCCACACCAGGGGCCGAGCCAGTTGCCTCACTCACACCCCTCTGCCCTTGGAGAGCAGTGATTTCAGTTAAATTAGTACAACAGCAAACAGATGGGAGAGACCAAACTTCAGGGTCATTTTCTGCAAAGCCTTCGCTCTCACCCGTAGGTCCCCCGTTCCTGGGAAGTACTCTCCATACTTATGGAAGGACACGGTCATGACACGGTCCGTGGTGTAAAAGGCTTCCTCCACCCCGTCTCCGTGGTGAATATCAATGTCAATATACAGCACTCTCTGGTGATACCTGGGATGAGGAAGAAAAAAAAAAGTCAAAATGCTGCATTTCTTCAGAGCAGGAACTGCCTCCACCAGCAGAGCAAGGAACGTGGTGCCAATCCCCAGGCTGCAGCGCCACCAGCCAGAGCCAGAGAGGAAAATAAAGTGGCTTTTGCTGCCACAAATGATCTTTGAAGGCAGACCCAGTTTATTTAGACCCAGCCAACAGACTGTATTTTTATGTCCAAGCCTCCCACTGAGGTTTGCCTTGAGCCAAAAGCTCTCACATATTTCAGCTGTGTCCCCTTTTCCAGGGTGGATGGTAGAGAGAAGGGCCTAACCTTCAGGAGAGAGGGTACCACATCCCAGATAATAACTGATTAAGCCCTCCCAGGAAAATACAGGTAAAAAAAAAAAGAAGCAAAAAGAACAGACTAGGAAAAAAGCACCAAGGAGATAGAAGAATGAACAAAAAAAAGGGGCAAATGGTACTGCTCATACTTTAGGAGCTCCAAGATAGCCAAGACGATATCGTTGACATAACAGAAGCCAGAAGCCTCCGACTTCTTAGCGTGGTGAAGGCCTCCTGCCCAATTCACAGCAATGTCTGTCTGCTGCTTGTTCAGCTTCACAGCGCTGGCTGTTGGGAGAATGACAATGTTAGCAGGAGGGCAAAGACCCCAGGAGAGAGAGCGAGGGGCAGAGCAGGGGCCCCTCAGGATCACATCATCGCTCATGTGTGCGTTCGGGCGCTTCCCAGCGTGCAAGCCCAAGGGTTTAATGCTGGATGTCTCACCAAACTAAGAAAAGGCCAGGGAAATGAAACACAGCCTCTGTTTTGCCTGCACACACTTTCCAGCACTTCCCATGTTTGCCTCAGAGCACGAAATCTGCACAAACCAGTCCCAGCATCCCGGCTGGGGTCACAGCTGAAGGCAGCTTAAGTTTCTCCGTGCCCCGAACAAAAGATTTGTAATGAAAGGTTTCACCCAGCATATATTTAGGTCATTCACTGAATATGTATTTAGGCAAAGGAAGTTCTCTTCCTCCAGCCCCTTCACAAACTTCCTGCAAATTTTGCAGAAATGATCTGGTTTGTGGAATCTACAGCCTTGGGAGCAGAGAGGACAGATAATTCAAGAAGTGCTGCAGTCAGTACTCGTAGGTAGGGCTGAGCTGTGCTACAGGAAATAAAACCTTCTCGATGTCACTGTGGGGGTAGCAGCCACAAAGCCTTAACGCCTGTGCACAGCAACACAGTTCTGCAACAGACTATGTGAAAACAGCCAGAGCATTTTAAATGGTCAGGTTCACCTTCTATTTTGCCTCCAGACAGTGGCTTTTTGTTACAAAGCCCAGAAAAAGTCACCCTTTTCCTTCATTTCCAGGCTACACCCGCCCAGAGCAAGGTTTTAACCATTTTTTTTCATGCCTGTAAATCCCAAGTTGATTTTTTTTATTAAACCCCTGTTGCTGCTGTGGTTCTGTTTAAGTGTTTAAGGTGTTGTGCCACTTACAGAGTCCTTTGCATATTCAGTGAATTAATTTGGACTAGTGAAGGTGCTTAACAGATGCAGAGGGACCTGTCAATAGCCAGGGCTTGAACTCTGGCACGGGAAGAAACCTGCATCTAATTATTTAGGAAATCAGAAAGAGGTCGACAGGGCTCCCCCACAACTTATTTCCTAGACAGAAGTAGATCAGATACATCTGCTGGAGAGAAAAAGAAAGAGCACATGACTTGTGAGCTTACCAACCGAGCCTCCAGCAGAGAGCTGACAGAACTCAAACAGCCCATCAAACACAGGGCAGTCTTCCCCAACGTTAACTTGAAAAGGGAACAAAAGAAGAGTTAGTGAGACAAACCCACAAATGGCAGAGCTTATACCACTGCTCTGATGAAAAAAGCTAACCAGGTAAGGCAGCAAATGTTTTAAACGATGAAATATGGCACACAAATAATCAAATATTAACGCAATCAACCTGAGGGTTGCCTGATGAGGCAAAGAGGTTGCTGCTGGGGGGAAGATGCTCCTGAGTTGTAAGAAAAGAGGGAAGCAGGTCCCAGGAGATCTGGTGAGAACCACACGCCATCTACTGGGGTGCACGCACTACAGGGGACCCAGAAAACAGTCCATCACGTTGGAAAAGGAGAGGGTGGAGAGGAGATGCCATCAACAGGAGCTTTGTAACACCCATGCTCCTCCTCAGCAGCAGCTCAAGCCGCATTTGCTGAAGCAGCACGTTGACAGTGCTCTGCTCTGCTCCAGCAGCGTGTGCTGTGCAAAAGGAGGGGCAGAACCTCTCACCACCCCACACGGGCCACCCCACAGCCCTGCCCCCCAGGAACCATGAACTTTTGGGGGGAAATAGTGCTGTTTTCCACCACAGAGCTGACCCCCAGCTCCCTTACACAGCCGCACAGCAAGCAGGAAAGGATTTTGCTCTCGTTTCCTGCCGTGTTGCTGACAAGGAGCTGAGAAAGCAGAGTGCCAGGGCTGTGGGAGAGAGAGGGGAGATGGCAGATAGTGGTGTGTACTGGACAAGAAGTTCACATCCACATCTGTTCTGTTACACTTTCTACATTCCTTCTGCTTCACATCAAGTAATTTTCAAGTTCTCAGCAGCAGTTTTGGCCTGGATAAATTTCTACCATAAATAGTTTCCTGCTTAAAAATAAAAGTAACCACAGACTTGTACTGAATCTAGATTTTGCAAGACTTGCTTTTACAAACAACAACAAACCCCTGTATTTTTCATAACAACACCTGTAGAACGTTTTACTCCTGTCCTTAGTGAGAAAGGCCCAAACACCACTGTTCTTGCAGCATCAGAAACTCATCAGCGCAGTCCCCACAAAGACTGTGTGATAAGAGAGTATGAATGGTCCCAGTTTGGGACAGGGATCTCCAGAAAGGACAATACCCATTAGGAGGCCCAGAAGGAAGCAATTGTTCCCACTTCCCAACTGTTTCAGCAGGACATGGCAATGGGCAGAGTTTGAATAATTAATTCCAAGAGATGGCCAACTGGAAGCTCTCCCTGTTAAGTGAGGAGAACTCAAGCCATCAGTTTCTGCCCGCTTCCCAGCACAACAAATTAAATTTCTTGCCCTTCAGGTTACAGAGTGCCTTCCCAAGTCCTCAGGCAGGAAAGAGGGCATGAGCAGAATGAAATTAGAGACTCTTAATTACCTTTGGTGCCCCCTCAGAATCTAGTAGGCAGCACTGACAATATTTGAGGGCATCCCTCGGCTACACCTGGCAAAGACTTCTGTGTAAACAGAAGGCAACTGGGCTTTTTCCCACCAGGAAAATCAGAGCAGCCAGGATTACTAATGAGGGGTGTTAATAACAGGGGTCAATCACTTGACTCTAGACATAAAGCTCTGGCAGAAGAGGAGAGGCAGATGCTCCTTCTTCTTTGCAATGGGTAGGTGAGGAGCTCTGGATCCAGGAGAGCCCAACCAGACAGAGAAAAGCATTAAAAGTGGATGCATCCTTATGGAAGCCCCAGCAGCTTCCTCCCTGCAAAGGGAAGGCTACAGAGACCCATCATCACACTTGGGAGCGATCACCTCCTCTCCTCTACCCCTATCTCTGTTCTGAGCCTCCTCTGCTAGTTCCCTGGCTATACAGAAGGTAGGAATTTCACAGGTCTCACTGAAGAGAAGCTCTGTCTTCCACATGTTTAAGATTATTTTTCAGATTTTGCCTCCTTCAGGTAAAAATAGTCCTGTGGCAGCAGAGTGCAGAGAATGTTGACTACCAGAGAGAGCAGAGTGGGCGTTTATGAGCTGTATCTGCTTCAGGGGTAAACAGTTCAGTTTGTGTAAATATGTACTTTGCTATATGTCATTTGGTATATTAAGGCATCTCATTTACCACAGGAAGCCTTTCAATGTATATTACCCATGAACCATATTATCCATTCCTCTTAGTGCTTGTGCCTTAATATCTGTCCCCTTCAGCTCACACCAGGCTCCTAAGTGCCTCAACTTCAGACTCAAGACCTATATTTCTTCTAAATTGGAGATTACACTTCATGTAAATGAACCCCCTGGGTTAATAACTTCTTTTTGTTCCTGCTCTCAAGGACCACAGTGTGCAAGACCAAAAGGCTGTTATGCCTGTACTTGTTAGAAGCCTAGCTTGCTGCAGTCACTGCCAAAGAACATCAGCTCAGAGTCGCAGAGAGACCTAAAAAACGTTTCTGTAATGTTAAAGTTGCCATTAAAGAGCCCTTCCGTGGACTGAATAAGTTAGAACAAGAGATTAGCTCACAAAATAAACCATTCTAACACAAAGTGGACAAATATAGAATCATAGAATCACAGAATGGTCAGAGTTGGAAGGGACCTTCAAGATCACCCAGTTCCAACCCCCCTGCCATGGGCAGGGACACCTCTCCCTAGAGCAGGTTGCTCCAAGCCCCATCCAGCCTGGCCTTAAACACTTCCAGGGATGGGGCATCAACAGCTTCCCTGGGCAACCTGTTCCAGTGCCTCACCACCCTCACAGCAAAGAACTTCTTCCTAAGATCTCATCTAAATCTCCCCTCTTCCAATTTCAAACCATTCCCCCTCATCCTGTCACTAGACTTCACTAGACATCATCGTGCATCTCAACCCTTTCCCCTTTCCAAGCTGTCACTGCCCTGCAAATCCCTCATATTTACTGCAGATTTTGGACACAACTGATGAAGTGGGGGGTTTTTTTGCTTCTTTTTTAAATCACACAACCCTTTTCCACCTCAGTACCTCTGGTTAAAGATAAGCAATTATACAAAATACATGCAGCTCATAAATGGAGTTCAGTCACCTCCGAGCCAGGATGACATTTAGAAGAGTTTCTATCAAAAGAGAAGACCAAAAAAAGGCAGTCAGGTCAAAGGGTTTCCCTCAGCTCTTCTGGTATATTGGCTTGAGAGAGGGACTTGGTTTTAAAAATGCTTGATTTACAAGAAAAATGAAAAAATAAAGTCAGGAGAAAGATAATTATCCCGGGGTAGTTTCTCTTCTCTTTATCACAAATCTCTAAAGCTGGGCTAGGATTCCCAGAACCACGAATTCTAACACTGGCAGGAGCTAAAGCTCCACGTGTGTAACTTACATCTCTGCATCTGCTTACTGTACTCAGACATGTTATCTGGGCGAATCGACCTCAGGAACTTTATGTAGTCATCACTGTGGTACTTGGTCATCTCCTCTGCGTTTGCTTTGTGAGGGCGCTGCAAGGACAAAAAGAAAGAGCAAGGCTTGCTTTGAAACGCACCTCTCCCCGCTGTTCCCACTTCCAATCCCAGATTTACTCCCAGGGAACGGCAAAAAACTCAAAAAAGCAGAACTAAACACGAGAAACTGATCTTCAAAGGCAAGAATGGCACTACTGGAGACTGAAATGTATTACCTTTCTAAACAAAGAAAAGAGTTTAGAGGGAGAAATGCAATTTTCAAGTCTCCAAAGCTTATTGAAGCAAAGAAAATTTCACTACAAGCAACCAGAAGAAAGCAGAAATGCATCAGCACAACTGCTTATTCCTTTTTTTTTTTCCTTTCCTCTCTCATCAATAGAGAACTCAGAAGTATGAAGCATCAAAATTAAAACCTGATACATAAACTGAGATCTTTCCTATCTCTTTCTTTTCACCACCAGCCCTGCACTTACATATATCTCCATCTTCCTGTAGAGGCCATAGTTCAGCAGTAGGTTGTGGGTCATCCGGATCCTGTGGGGTTTCATGGGATGTCCTTGGCCATAATAGTAGTTTCCAACATCACCTGGGAGCGGAGAGGATTTTGTTACAGCAGGGAAAACTATGAATTTGTTCAGAAACAACCACAGCTGAGCCTCGAGAGCCATCAAGTCATCCCTCATTTTCTCTCTCCTTTGGCAGCGCAGCACAGGGATCCCCAGGGATTCCTAAAAGTTCACCCCAGCCTCGAGTAAGACAGACATTTGGAAACTAAGGAATTTTTTTAAAGCTAACTCTGGGGAAGGCAATCCAGGTAGAGTCTGAGCGAGCACCACCATCCAGAGGAGGGAGCTCCAGCTTCCTCAGGCTGCATTTCCCTGTCCTCCCCCAGCAGGTGACACCTCCCCAGTGTCCTCTCTGATGCCTCACACTTCTCAGCGCTGAGTTCCACCAAGAAGGGCAGCCATGCTCTGAGCACAATCCTGCACGCCAAGAGACCTGCAAGTTTAATCCCAGCTCAGACAATGACTCACCAGCCTCTCTGCCTCAGTTTCTTACTCTTTACCAAAGAGAAACCAGGTACAAACCAGCTCGTTCTGTCAATAAGCAAACAGCAGCTGTGGTTTTACAGCTCCAATCATTTTCCACCATTATTGCTTGAAATCCTTCAGAATCCTGGTCCCCACCAACCACACACTCACGGAGATGCACCTGAGGAACTATTTTCTGGGTACCAGCCTGATTTTTATCCTCCCCACGTGGAATTTTTTTCCTACCCAGCAGAAGCCAAGCTCCTGCTACGCTCTCCCACAGCAGGCACCACTAGCTGGGGGTTTTTTTCTCCCCGGCTCCTCTCCCAGGGTACTTATTCTCATTAAAAACCTCCAGAAATTTAACTTTCAGATTTCTGCTTCCTGCCCGATTTGGCTGGGAGAGGCTCAGGCTCCAAAGCTGCCAAGGAAAGCGCAGCCAGCCGCACGCATGGCAGCGATATCACACAGGCCTCATTTTCTTGAGAAACCAGATGAAGTTGTTCATGTAGTCGTACAACTCCCCATGGTTTTGGGAAGCAGCAGACCCGATCCGGTCTGGCTGGTGACTCACTTGGGAGCATTAATATTTCATCACCAATCTTAACATTCGGGAGAAACTGCTATTTCCTCGCAGAGCAGAGCTGTAGTTTTCCCTCCCGTGGACATGGCCCTGTTTTCAGTTCAAAGTAGATGCAAACGGTGCCAATCCCAAGCCTGGACAATTCTGCTGCTGGAGTTTACCTGTCCATGGCATTACAGGGTGTTCTTTTCACAAAGGGATTTTATTTGGGCAGCTATCCCTACAGTAAAATCAGATTGATTCAAACTTTGGGGAGCTCAGTAAGAGATGCTCAGGACCGTATCTAGAAAATCTAAGCACAAAACTACACGAAGCTTTGAAAAATCCTCCTCCTCCTCTTCACTTCAGGCTGTTGGAGAAATGCCCGGGGCAAACCCTGACTTCCAGAGCCTGTTGGTGTTTGTTCTGCTAAACACATCCCACCAGCAGCCCTGCAGAGCAGTGGACATGCTTCTCCGCTCCTGGACATCAGCGCAAATGAAGAGTGTGTGAACTTAACGTGTCCCTCTTCCTGTCTGCTGGGGTTGAGCAAGCCCCTGCACGGGGAGCTGGTAAAGGAGAAGTTACTGTTCAAGTTCCAACCCACACACCCTCAGGATTCCCATGAAGGAGCTTTGATACCCAACTACCTTTTCCCCATTCATTCCGTCCCACCTGGACCCTTCCCAGTAGCCCAGGTCCCTTCTCCAGCATAATGTTAGGCTGATGGTTGGACTGGATGATCTGAAAGGTCCCTTCCAACCTCAGTGATTCTATGATTCCACAATTCTAGGATGGCCTCCCACCATCTGAAATGGGTGGCTCAAGGAGACATCCACACACTGTCCAAAATAGCACCCAGGGACCTCCCCTTGGGGAATGACTGCACTAGATTGGGCTGCTTTAACCTCCCTGCACGGAAAATAACAGACCCCACCAAACTGGCCTCCCACAACTACAGATTATGCCTTCCCCAACCACAAAAGCACACTTTCACCCCTAGGACACGCTGTGGATGTTTGCCAGCTGGGGAAACAAGGCACTAAAACCTCACCACTGGGTAAACTAGCGAGGGCAGTGACAGAGGATAGTGTGTGAAGTGAACTTTGTGGAGTTACCGTGCCATAAAGACCACAAGGACAGCATCTCCACTCGGCATTTGCAAACACAATGACTGGTTATTACATATTTAAGGCATCACTGCGTGCCCTTAAAGATTACAGCTCGCTGGAAAACTGACAAGCTGCTCTGTGAACGTGTTCTGTTCCAAGGACAGGGATCAGTTTGGACATAGAGATCTTTTTTCCGCTCTGCCCTCCCCAACATCCAGGTCCTGAGAGCGTGTATGGCATCCTACAAGCACTCTTTGAAGTTGAAATCAAGCATTTTAGGGCTCCAGCATCCACATTTTGATATGATGGGCGTTGCAAGGAAATCAGTTGTGTAGGTGAAACAGGGCCTGGTTTCACCACACTGTAATCCAGACTCCTCCTCGCCCTGCCCTCCTGAAGACACCGGCTGAGTCAGAGACCCTGCAGGACTGTCACTGCAGGTGACAAACCTACTGCTTCAATCTACTGTTCTAGAGGAATAAAAGCCCTTGTCCTATGCCTGGCACATACAGCAGTTTGAAAGAGCCTGCTTTAGCACTGAGCACATCCACTTACCAGGAAAAAGCAGCCAGAAAAAGTTTTTTATTTGATTTCACAGACTTAAAAACCAGCCTGAAGCAGAGAATCGCACATCACCTTTCATGGAGAAATGAGCTGGCCCATTACTGAGGCACCCAGTCACCCCTCCAAAGGGGAAGAGGTTGTGAAGGCTCAGATGAGACTGGAGATTTCTCCCACAGACTATGGGGCAGGAGCAGGGAAGCCACACACCGTGCCCTGCCTGGGATTTGGCCAACTTTAACACCCCAGGACTCCCCTACCCTGATGGGATGATGATGATACAGCCCCAAAGCGGTGCTTCCCCACCCTCATAAAAGGAAAGAAAACACACATAAAAAAAGCCAGTCTACGATCCAGCCAAGCTCAGAGCCAGAACTAAACAATGCTCCTGGACACAGGAACTCCCTACAAACAAACACACAGTCGGTCTGGCTCCCGGGACCTTCATGTTTGGCCATGCCACAGACCCAAGCGGGACCTTCAGGAGTGCCTCTTCCTCTCAATGCGGCTCAAGAAGCCTTCATCCCGCCCTGCAACCCATCCCATCCCCCAGCATCTCCCCGAGTGCTTCCTCATCCTCCCAGAAACCTCTCTCAGCACAGCTCCTGAAGCCTTTTCTCAGCCCCCTGCCCCTCTCCCCATCCTGGACCCTTCGCAGCCTTTCCCTG
>VXBW01001791.1:40478-53531 GCA_013400375.1 Thinocorus orbignyianus
GCGAGAGAGGCCGGATGATCGCTTCCGGGTCAGAGGTTCCTGGGAACCGGAAATACGTTGCCATCTCCATGGCGACCGTGGGTGAGCTTCCGGGTGGGGCTGAGGAGAGGGTCGGCCCTGGGCGGTAGAATGGGGTNTTGCTCTGCTGTGGGGCCTCTCCTGAGGGGAGAATGTGGCCACTGTGAATGTGTGTCGCTTGTGAGACCCCACCTGGNTGAGGCACTGGAAGAGGTTGCCCAGAGAAGCTGTGGCTGCCCCATCCCTGGAGGGGTTCAAGGCCAGGCTGGATGGAACTTTGAGCAACCTGGTGTGGTGGGAGGTGTCCCTGCCCATGGCAGGAGGGGTAAAACTGGATGATTTTGAAGGTCCCTTCCAACTCTGACCATTCTGTGATTCTATGACTGGGGGGGGAATGTGGCCAGGGACTCAGCTGGCTGAGGTGTTTTCCTCCAGGGAGTATGGCTGCAGGTCGAGGCCCTTGTGAGGGGCTTTCCCTGAGGGGGATGTGGCCGCAGGCTGGGGTTGCTGCTGGGGAATGCGGGAGCAGGCCCAGAGCAGGGCTCTTTGCAGTGGGAGACAGCAGTGAGTGGGCTGGTGAAGGCTGTTTCTGATGGGAGATGGCAGTGTGGCATCTCTTCCCTCACCTTCTGTGGGGAGATGAGGATGGGCTGAGCCCGTGTGGGCCCTCCAGGGCTGGGCAGTGATGGCAGAGCGGCGTTTCCTGGGGGCCATCAGCTGCTGAGCCCGGGCTGTGCCACAGGAGAGGCCGTGGCACTGGTGCTGGTGGCCGTGCTGTGGGGCAGCACGGGGCCGTTCTTGCGGACGGGTGCTGAGGGGCTGGAGGAGGTGCGGCGCCGGGGCCGCCTGCAGCAACTGCTGGCTGAGATCCGCTTCCTGGGCCTCAACTACAAGGTACGACCCTGTCTTGGCTCCTGGGCTGGGGGGGTAGCTGGGTGTCAAACTGCTTTTAGGGTCATTTCTACCTGTTTACTTCATGGCTCAGTACTGTTCCTTAAACTGCTAAATAGTCCATTTCTCCTCAGTAATATTTCATTTGCTTGGCTATGATGCATCTCTTCCCGTGCAGAACTGAGATTTGCTTTTCTAGGCAGCAGGTCATTAACCCTGATATTTTGCCTGACACAAGCACAGTGTGCTTTCTGCAGATTGGGGAACTAAAACATGGAGCAGCTTGTGCCTGGCAGCGGGATCGCCACCGTGCTGCATTTCCCCTGCCAATTATGACAGGAGGCAAGCGAGCCTGGGCTCGTTTGCTGGGGCTGCACGGTGGGTTTGTGGGCAACAACTGACAGGTCTGTGTTCTTCCCACAGTACATGGTGCCATTTCTGCTCAATCAAGGTGGATCTCTCCTCTTCTACCTCACCTTGGCATCTGCAGGTTAGTTCTTGTTGCTTTCATGGAGTGGGTTGATTGGGATTTTGGGAGGATTCGATGCTATTGATTACTCTGGTGACCCAGCTAAATATGGAACAGCTCTCTTGGAATAACAACAAATAAAACAAGTGTCTTATGGTTTGTACAAGATTATCCATTTTAAACTCTTGGTGCTAAAATGGTTCCATTTCAGACCTGTCCCTGGCTGTGCCACTCTGCAACTCCCTGGCTTTGATAGTCACGCTGGTGACTGGGAAGATTCTGGGAGAGGACATCGGTGGGAAAAGTGAGTTAGTTACACTTAAATCATTTCTTCCTGTTGTCTCCTGCATCCATTTGCTGACTTAACAGCACGGGCTCCCCTCTGGTCTCCTGAAAAAACAGCAAATACCCACAACAAGGGCTGTAACTAGTTAAGTAGTAATTCCTACTGCAGATCCCAAAAGGGAAGTGAAAGAGAGTGTTAAGTGTGCAAGGTTAGTAAATGTCATTGTTAGCTTAGAACAGACAGAGTGTACAGGCCCGAGCTGTTACCTAACTAGATGTTTACCCACAAGAGAAGTACTAGATAATATGCCTACCACGGAAAAGGAGCCCCCAAATTTCAACACCCATCATTTTTTCCTTCCTTAACGTCTTACAGCAACATGCCCTGCTCAGAAAATGGCAGGAAACTTGAAAGTATAAAACCACCAGCACCTGGCAGGATATCTGTAGGAATGCACTAAAGTGTTTTTGTTGTTTAAGCCTGGCTCTCACTGGGCAGGCACACAGCACCTGCAACATTTGTCTTAGAAACAGGATTTGCTCGGTTACACAGGCAGCCCAAACATCAAAACCCCTTCACAACTGGCCTGGTCCGGGTCGTATCTCTCCAGACATTTGTACAATCCCATTTACTGTGACACCTGAGCATCACATGTTTAGCAATGAGAAGGTTTGACTGATTAGTGTTGAATTATGCAAGTTCCCAAGGTATCGGTGTTCATTTCCCTAGGGGCTGTGGCAGGAATGCTGCTCACCGGCCTGGGGGTCACGCTCTGCGTAGCTGGGTCATGAACGAGACACAGTGAGAAGCAGAAGGAGGAACCTGCTGAAAGGTAACCCCATGGATAAAGGGGGACCTTCTGGCTGGGTGGCTTTCGCTCAGTTGCACTTAGGAAGCTGTATTTTGACACATGGATGTCAAAAAAAAGTGTGGATTGTGTTCCCTGAGCACCAAGGTAGAACAAGGCACGTTGCAAGGATGGCTTTGGTGAAGGATTTTTTTTGTCCATGGGATGTTTCAAGGCAAGGGTGATCAAATTGTCTTGTTAGCACTGCAGGGATTATAAATGGTTAATAAATTGTTCAACAGGAGCTTCTGAGACCAACTGTTCTTTCTGTAGAAGGAATTAATTTAGAAACTCTCATGGCCAAGAAGGTGAAAGTGGCTCCCTCACTGCTGAGGTGTGCAGTGCCAGGGCACACACAGCCCCTCACACTGAGGTCACCACGTGGCATCTGCTCTGGTAGAGCACCTTGTGTCTGTCAAACACCAGCAGGGCAGTTTGTCCTAGGGAAGGAAGGGAGTTTTCAGTGAAATCATCAGTCCACAATACCATGTGGATCACAGGAGAAGTCTTTGTTTCCCTTGTAATCAATCAGAAACATTAGGGAGGGAAATACCAAAACTCTTGCACAAAGAGGGTTAATACAAGAGCTGTTTATTACTGTGACTTTTTCCAAATCAGGCAGATGCTTCTAAACCAAGTTAATGGAAACAAGCTGTGTATATTTTTGGGAAGAGATTTGATTGCTGCAAATTACCCCAGCATTCCAGATCAGAGGGATGAGGCTGCAATGAAAACTCTTTGTAAGGAGTATCTGAAATAGAATAACTGATAGAGAAATAGAATCACTAAACCTTCCTGGCAGACACTTTGTTATAAGAGTGTATGTTCTGTTTGGTAATTCTTCCTTCCCAAGTTCAGATACAAACCAGTTTAGAGTTCAGAAAAGCAGCCATCTCCTCTGCCACATCATCACAGCACGACAGGGAGAGGGGGAAGATCTTCATTACCAACACTGTGCACCTGATTCCTTGCTCACTGGTGCTCTGCTTCTCAAGCTGAGATGATGAGGATGCTTGATTTTAGAAGAGTTGTTAATTCATCAAAAAGAGTGGCCAGTCTGTGGTGTTACAGATACTGGGGTTCAGGTGCTTTTGTTCTCTCTGCAGACAGCCGTGTACCTGACTAACCCTCCCTCTCCCATCACACTCTCTTTGTGAACTCTTCAGAGCTCTTTGCTGCCCAGGGAAACATCCTTGAGTGCTTTTCCTCCTCAGAGCCACCAGCATCCCTTCTCCTTGCCACAGTCTTTGGTGATTTGTCTGCAGCTTGTGCCTTTTCACAGCAAGAAAGAAATCTGGTTGTTAATGTAGCACTTTGCTATTACAGAAAGATTCTGGGGCTAAATTCCTGGATTCCACTTCCAGCCTTCCCACAGTTTGGTATGCAAACTTGGGTCTCTATATTAAATTCAAAGGTTTAGTGCCTAATGGTTCTCTCCCACTGCAGAGGAGAGTTGTGACACCCAAATAACTGTAGAGCAAGTGTGATCTTGGGGTGGGGGGAAGGCCTGCAGAAAACAACGGCATCAGAGCACCCACCCCCTTGAGAAATGCCAGCCCAGCCCCTAAAGCAAACAGGGCACCAGGCTCCCCATCCAGCCAAGGAGTGGGGGAACCAACTTTCTCCAATTTAAGTTCAAAGGAGTTGTTTTTCCTTTGAAGGTCTAATTAATGCAGAGACTACCCAGGCAGAAGCGTGAATCACCCACAATATAACGCCTGCCATCCCCTTACATCAATTCTAAATGTCCTTGTGGAAGGTTTAAAGCATCAACACACCACAGACAATAAGCATCTTGCAGATGTTTTACACAGAATTTTCTTTCTTATGACTATCTAATAAATGTCTTCAGTCTTTTTATGAATTATATGTTTATCCTCTGCTTCAGCTGGCTACAGGTAAGTTCTGCTTAATGAGTTATATTTGGGGGTACTGAATTTTAGTGGAAGGAATCTGGACACAGACAGGAAGGATCTTACACACTTCATAGAGCCATGAATTGAAGTCAATACCTACTGGAGTATATCATTTTGGCTTTTAGTATTAAGTTCTTCTGCCACTCTCTGGGACAGGAGTAAGGATAGAAATAGCACGCACCAAAAAATCCAGGAAAACCTTTGATATCCTTACTGAGCGGGGAGCTGTAACTTCCACATTCCGGAAGGGAATTGTTCCTTACCCAAATGACAATCTCTGGGCTCTGGAAAATGCAGAGCCCTGCAGTTACAGCCTGTCCTCTGCTTCCCCAAGTCCCCCTGGTGGTTACTCTCATCTGTACACATTGCAGAGAGAACAGTGCTTCTTTAAACCTAATGTACAGGACTTGAGTGAGAAAATGGAAGAACTTCCCCAAAAAGTTGCTATAAACTATGGATTGGTGTGTTCTCCCCGGCCATCTCTGAAGGGGTAGATTCTAGTGGGACCACAAGCCCTTCCCTGCAGCTGGGAGATTCCCAACGGGGCAGAAAATCCCTTCTCCTACCTGATCAGTGGGTACATCCACCCTCGTGTGCTCGCCCTCCTTTGCTTCCTGGGCACCTCCCATCTCTGTCCGAGGATTTTTGGGTTTGTAGACAATTTCTTCTGCGAGGAGAAGACGAAAAAGCTGTTCAGTGGGTATTGCAGAGAGCCATGGCCTGGGGCCTGCTGAGGCCACGGAAAGGTCCTTGGTATGTGCCCGGATGAGGAAAAGAAGGAGAAATGTGGAAGTTACTGGATGCATCATTGCTTTCTCTCAGTGCATCTGCACTTACTTTGTCCTGTAGCATCCAAGCAAAGCGAGTCACTTCTAGCAGTGTCCCTTACCTTGATCAGGCCAGGGCTGTGTGTTCCTGCTGCTGCTCCTCCTGTTCTGCCCCACACGGACGGGTTTAACGTGGAAAACGGACTCTTCCTCTTCGAGGCGCGATTTCCTGGCTCGCCTTTGCAGTTGTGGAAAAGCAGCTGGGATCTTGGCTTTCTCTGCAGCTCCTGTGGTCTGCACCCTGCGACTGGCCAGCTGAAAGTATTCATCACACACTTCTGAGAGGTTTCTTGATAAAACAGTTTATAAAACAAGAGAAGCTTTGCAGGGCAGTCCCCTAAACACCTCAACCCTTGGTCCTGACTGGTATTAACAGTGTAATAACACTGTATTTTCCGACTGGGGTTTTAAGTTGATGCTACAAGTATTAGGGAATGCATAAAACACTTTCTGCAATCGCTACTGTCTGTTGAGGTGGTTCAGGAAGAGCAGAGTCACCAGCACCAACCTGGGAGGTGGCACAGAGCTCACCAAACTGAAAACAAAGGAGGAAAAGGAACATTTAAGAGGAAATAGCACAGATGCACGTTTCACCAGCCAATTCAGGACAGCCCAGCTGCTGTATCTGGTCTCTGCTGGGCATTTGACCCACAGAGTGACCAAGAAAGATACCCTGGTGCCACCATGAATTCTCCTTGCCCTTCACAGAGGAACACCTGCAGAAAAGCAACTGGGATGGCAGCACAATCAGCCCCGTGCCAGCTGAGCCACCTACCCTGCTGTGCTGTGTTCTGTGCCTGCTGTTGGGGCGGTTCCTGTAAGAAAGAAGCAGCAGATTCTCAGCATCAGGCAGAAATCAGCTGTAGGAGGACACGACCTCCTCTTTTCCCACAAAAAGATCCCCCAGGGGTGCTGTTCTTTTCTGAGGGCAGGTGGAGCACACTCCACAGTGGCACACGTTGCTGTTCCATCCCACTGCCCACCACAGGCCTGTGGAGACCTCCATGGAGATAATTCCAAACCACTCAGCCACAGCTTACGTACCACAGCACCTTGTATGCAGAGTCCTGGGGCACCAGCAGCTCAAAGTAAGGCAGTCTCTTGTACTCCTCGTTTCCCACTGCCACATAGTAATCCCCATTCACCAGCTCCTCCACACCACACACCTGGGTTCCATCCAGCCTGCAGAGCCTTGAGGAAGAGACAGCCAAGGCTTTAGAACCGTCTCAAGACCAGGAACAACCCCTCCACGTGGAAGCAAACATGAGAAAAGTCAGAGAGGATCAGTCATTCTTAGTATTACTCCATGGAAATACGCCAAGATATTACACCCAGTGATGAGTGAGGTGCAATAGATCTCAGCTTCTCTTCGGGTGTCAGTAAATAGATGAACAAGAACCTTATTGCAGCCTTCCAGGATCTGAAGGGAGCCTACAGGAGAGCTGGAGAGGGACTCTTTGTCAGGAAGTCCTGTGACAGGACGAGGGGGAATGGTTTTAAATTGGAAGAGGGGAGATTTAGATGAGATCTCAGGAAGAAGTTCTTTGGTGTGAGGGTGGTGAGGCACTGGAACAGGTTGCCCAGGGAAGTTGTTGATGCCCCATCCCTGGAAGTGTTCAAGGCCAGGCTGGATGGGGCTTGGAGCAACCTGCTCTAGGGAGAGGTGTCCCTGCCCATGGCAGGGGGGTTGGAACTTGATGATCTTTAAGGTCCCTTCCAACTCTGACCATTCTATGATTCTAAGAAGAAAGTGGGCTGTATTTGTTCTGTAAAACCCCTTTTTCTACCATGCTTTACTGCTTGCTTATTGCTCTTTCACCAGACCATCAGCCCTTCTCACAAAGCATTGACACTGGGGCTATCTCTGCTTTAAAGATGAGGAAAGCTGAAAAGCAACTGAGATTGCAAAAGCAGGCTGGAAGGGGTTGTCTGAACTCCCAGCCAGAGCTGCTTGTGGAAAGAGAGGCCAGCAGCGTCTCATCTGGGTACTCACCTGCTCACAGCCCCGCTGCGCAGGTCGGCTGTCTCCGTCAGGGTGGCCAGGAGGGTGTCCCACTGCAGTGGGGTGCTCCTGGAGAGCAACAGTGGGAAAGGAGGGCTCAGCAAATCCCCGTTTCGGAAAACACTGAAGTAGAAAGAACCCAGAGCACACGGTGAGCCAGTGTTTCTGCTGCTGTGCAAGGTGAGGGGAAAACAAACACACACAAAAAAGCTATCCACGGCAAATACTGTCCTCAAACCAGGACAAATACTTTGGCAGAAGCTGGGAATTGTCCCTGTTGGGCAGCATTCCCAGAATCTCACATAGAAATTCCCTCCTCCAGCCTCTGAAACCATTCCCAGAGATACTCCAAGGAGAAAACACCGGGGCACTTACTGAATCCTGCAGGGCGGGTGGGCGCGCTTCTGCCTTTGTGTTGAGATCTTCGACTTCCAAGGAGCTGCAGTGGGGAACTAGAGAGGGAATTCAGTGCACAAGGGTCAGCCCTGGCACCGAGCCCCCCGGGGCCGTTCCCTTCCCTCCAGTGGGATCTGCCTGCCCTGGGCAGCTGCCTGCCCAGCTCTCGGGCTCGCTGCTGCTGCTGGGTGAGGTTTGTTGTCAGCAACACCAAGGCTGGAGAGGCTCTTCACGTCGCTGAGCGCCTTCCAGAACTGCCAGCAAATAACTGAGCACAAATCCTGTCACCATTGAGAGGGACGAAGGGACACAGCAGCAGCCCCTGCGCTGTCCCACAGGTCCTATGGATTTCCCAATCTCCACGGGGCAGCCTTAAACCTCAACTTTGATTCCATCAGCGCCAGCCCTCACATTTCTCATGCCTCATTCCGCGCTCCTGCCCAGCTCGGGGACTCACCTGCAGACCCTGCCTGTTCCTCGTCCCACGGGGATCCCTCCTTCCATGGTTTAAATAGCTGTGAGAACAAGAACACCATGTTGCCAGGTACCAACTGGGCCATGTGGGTGACTAAAGAGCAGTGAGAAAACAACTGAATGCTCTGCCTTGGTGATGCATCCCCACCAGGTCACTTCCGAAATGATCCTCCCTCACCTCACGGTCTCCCAGAACTCCAGGTTAAATTAAAGTCTGCTACATTTAGGAAATTCCCAGCCAAACACAACCCATTTGTGTGTATGGAGATCCCTGTGCTAAAGACACCCAGAAAACGTTATTCCTTTGTGTTAATCACCAATCCAAGAGCTGGCCAGTGTTAATCCAGCCTGGAACAACTCCTCCACAAAACACAACATGCACCAGGAGTCAAATTTCCCTGGCACACTGTCCTGGTTTGGGGTAAAATGAACCAATTTTCTGTTTTACAATTTTATTTCCTTAGCTGGGCCTCTTCTAACTAACTGAACTCTGACATGAACAGCACACTGCTCAGAGAAACTGCTTCGTCTCACAGTGATAAGACCCAATTATATCAAGGAATGGTCTGCAGACAGGCCCTGGCTTATCCTTGTTGCTGGAACAACCAAGGTCAGGGAATTTTGTTATTCTACCCGTTGGAGGGTCGGAAGTGGAAGCATCGAAGGGCCCCACCTGCAAGGAGGAGCGGACAGGACAATTGACCCAAAAACTGACCAACAGGGGTATTCCATCCCATCCGCATCCTGCTCAGTATAAAAGCTGAGGGATCAAAGGGTCAAGCCCCTTCTTTCCCTTTTTCTCCTTCTTTCTCTTTTCCTTTTCCTTCAGTGGCCGACATCCAAGGAGGACCCTGCCCGTTCGTCTGCCTTTGATCCCGATCCAAGCGTTCCTGACTCCAGATCTGGAATCCAGCTCCTGTCGATCATCAAATCCAGCCTGGGACTGTTGCCTGCTGGTGCTGTAGTCATCCCGGAAGCCTGATAGGGTTTTGCATATACTGTATACTTTCTTTTTGTTTTGTTTTGTTTCTATTAAAGTAGTTTAGTTTTTCCTGAACTCCTAAATCCCTTCCTCTCCTTTCTTTCTGGGGGGGGGAGGAAGGGCCATCTGTCAATCTGCTTTTGGTAAATCTGGCTGAAACCACAACACACACACACACACACACACACGCATCCCCTCAAGAGCCAAGCGATGCCACAGAACCCTCTGTAACATTTCAGGATGAACCAAATCAGCTCTATTTTTTTGTTAGAAAACAGAGAACAACCTCCACCAAAGCAAAGCAAAAGCATCTGTCAGCAGAGAGGGAGAGAGGGCCGGCTCAGCCGAGGAGGCGGCAGCAGCAGAGGTGCAGGGGAGGCAGAGCAGCACCCATCACCCCATCACCAACACCCTGCCAGGGAGCACACCGTGCCTCCCCCAACGTGTTTGCTTCTGCGAGTCAAGTGACCCTATCAGGAATATTTGCATTTTCCATGCAGTCTGGAATACGCCCAGTAGGAAAAGAAAGCAACCTGTCTCTTTTTCATGGCGTTTGTACCCCTCTCACCTCTTTTTTTCCATTCACACCCTGACACGTTCCCCACAGAGATGATCTAGAGCTTCCAGCTGAACCCAGAGGCCAAAGGGCCATCTACTCACTCGAGCCTTTTGAATCTTTCCAAGCCGGCAGCCACGTACTGGCACC
This sequence comes from Thinocorus orbignyianus, assembly GCA_013400375.1. Classification (NCBI taxonomy): domain Eukaryota; kingdom Metazoa; phylum Chordata; class Aves; order Ciconiiformes; family Thinocoridae; genus Thinocorus; species Thinocorus orbignyianus. Next base: position 50,293 of record VXBW01001791.1, read on the forward strand.
CGTCCTGCAGATCCCCCAGCTCAGCCACGCGGCGGCCGTGCCTGGGGGTGTAGAGGTTCCTCACGGCCAAAGGAGCCCCAATGCTCTCGGTCACCTCGTTCAGAAACGCCTCCAAGGTCAGGACCCGCCGCTGGTTCACTACAAACTTCCTCCCGGGGAAGAAGGGGTCACCGTTGCGATACACCACCACGTTCTTGGCTGGAGGTGCCAGAGCTAAGCCACGGGGGCTCATGCCCAGGGTTCAAGCGAGCCCAGCTGGGCACAGAGGCTGAGAGACCAAGGTGGGGGGCAGAGGAGGGTCCCACAGGCCTCCTGCTGACCAGCTGCTCTCTCGTTCTTCTGGCGCGACCGGCTGTCTCCATGGACACAGGCTCAGCAGGAGGAAGTTGTGGGCCCACTGAGGCCACATCAAACAACCTGCAGAGCACCTTCCTATCTGAGAAGCAGGAACCACCCAGCTCTTTAATCCTCACACACCGAGTGCTGCGAGCTCCCTCACCAGCCCCTGTGGCCACCAGGCTCAGATTAACCAGCCCGGAGGGACATTAAGTGCCAGTATCTCCATGGCAGCAGCCCCCATCCCACTGGGAAGCTGTCACTCCCTCACCACCACTTGCCACCTGCCTGAAAAGCACAACAGGTTTCTGTCCTGTGCATACTGGACAAACATCCACATCCAAGAAGACACACCACCCTCTGCACTGAACAGGCTGCCGTGGGTGGAAGCCATGGACTTCCTTGGCTCTGCCCAGGAGAAGGCACTAAATCAGACAGGAACAGCCAAATTCCAAGGAGAGATTCAGGAAGCCTTTTTATTCACAAAAAACTCAGCATCACCAAGGACAGAAAGAAACATCTGCCACGTGGGAAGAGCGGCCGTGCAGTCAGCAGGAACACAGAGTGTTTGCATAGAAGACTCAGGGTCACCACCAGGAACCACAGCACCACGGGGAAAGTCCTTCTTGAGGGCCCACAAACACCCCTGAACTAGAGGAAGTCCCTCCTTGCTCCCTGAAGCACCCCGTGTTCTCTCCAGGGGACTCCACCACACACAGAGATGTTGCCACGGCCAGAGATGTGCACGTCAGGAGCAAACCCCACCTCCTGAAGGTCAGGTTTGATGCACCAGCACTCCCCACCAACTGTATGGGAAAGTTAGGAAACTCTGCTCCTTCCTTAAGTACTTCAACGAGGTGTTCCTCAAAGCCTAGCAAGAAATCCCAGACATTGCAGAGCTGTGATGTGCAGAACCATCCCAAAGACACAGCTCAGATACCGATACGGGTCACTCACAGTTCAGCAGGGAAGAGCTTCTTCCTGAAGGCTCAAAGCACCCTCTGCCTTCGGACACTGAAGTTCCACCACATGAATCAACTGCTCAGCAAGCACCTCCTGTCATCCCAGCCTCAATTTTCCCAGATCATCCAGCTCAGCCAACAGAAATAGGGTTCTCATAGAAGGAGGACTCCCTTCAGGACACACAACAACCTCCTTGGCTTCACAGTGATGTTCAATCCCTGCTTTGACCAAACTTTCACGTTTTAAAAAACCAAAAGGCTTTCTTGCCACGTTCATCTGAAGTGGAAAACATCAACTGGAGTTCTCCTGAGGTGCTGCTGTCCGTGAGGTCACGTCACAGCTGCAGCTCTGCTGTTTCTTTGCACCAACACAAACACCCCACAGGCTTGGGAACACCCTCCTACAGGTCAGGAGTCCCCAACCTCCGTTTCAACATCAAGTACTGCAGGAGAAAGGAAAATCAAGTGTTAATGATCGAATCCCAGAGAAGCAGGAAAGCACCCACCCTCACACATCATCCAGGAAAACCATTGCTCGTGGTGAGATGTCTGAGTTTCCCCTTCCAAGTCCCTCAGAGAAGGAAAAAAAAAGGGTACTGCCACCACCCAGTTCATCCCAGTTTGACCCCAGTCCCACCACAGACTCCACCCACAGGTCCTGGTCTGAGCCACAGTTTTGGAAGAGGCAGGGCTGGGCTCTTACGTTTTTACGGCTGACGATGGCTTGCTGCAACCACGCCAGCTCCATCATCAAGTGGTTTCTGTAGGACTGGAGGCCTGACCGAGTTCGAGGAAGCTGCTTTATTTCCTCAAGTGGAATTCCTACAAGGAAAGGGAAGATTCACAACAAAGATCCAGACTGAGACCCCTGTCCTCTAAGGACCACTGGGAGAGCACACGCAGGGCCCCGGCTCCCATCTCTTACCCAGACGGGCTTCAAGGAACTCTGCCTCCAGGACACTGCTGTCATTTTGCCCCTCCTCGCTCTCTGCTGGGGCACCACGCTCCTTCTCAGGGCATTTATCAGCATCAGCCCCGGGATTCGGGAAGCTCACTCCACTGCCTTCACCCACAGAACTCAGTTCTTTCTCTCCTTGCAGCTGGGCTGTAGGTTTCTCACCGCTGCAGCCCCAGTCCCGTTCTGGTTCCGCGGTGTCCAGCTCCTCCCGGGGGTTTTCTGTGCTGGCCTCAGTGTTTGGTGCAGCCTCAACACTCGGTGCAGCCTCCTGTGGCCCTAAACGTGTCCCCTGTGTTGGTTTCTAAAGGGGTAACGTGAGAGAGATCAAAAGCATATATTGAAAAGAAAAGAAAAGATAAAGATCTGAAAGGTAGCTCTGCTGCAGGCTCTGTCCCAGCACTCCGGAGGCCATCGGGAACTTTTTAAAGGGCTTTTCTTCCAAAAATGGTAAAAATATTAAAAAGCTGTGCTCAGCCACTGCAGGAGGGTCCGGCTGTTCAGTGCCACCACGTGAGGTGGGTGCCCGGGGACAAGACCCCCAGGGGTCACCTCTGCAGGTCGAGTGTTTGACCTGAGGTTGAGCTTTATCCAGAGCAAGAAATCCCTGTTGGGGTCTGATGGGCACAAACCCAGGGAGAATCTTACAGGCTGGGGCTGTGTGATTATCGATTTTAATTTGGTTCCTGGGATTATGCTGCAGAAGCATCATCTGCCCAGTGGGTCAGGCCACACCACCCACCCCATCATCCAGGGCTGCAGAAACCCCCACCGTCCAGACCCACGGACCTCGGGGAGGAAGACAGGCCGGGGCAAGATGTGTCCCCTCCACTCCAGCTGGCTCAGGTCCCCTTCGATGTCCCGCACCACCTCCTCATACTCTGCCCGCAGGCTCCGGAACCGCTTCCGTAGCAGGTAACCCCTGACACAGGCCTGGGGGTAGGGGTGCTGCTGGAGCTGCCACCTCCCCCTGCCCCTCCCACCTC
>VXBW01001791.1:54507-65896 GCA_013400375.1 Thinocorus orbignyianus
TGCCACCACCCACTGCCACCTCCATCCCTGCCACCTCCATCACTGCCACCTCCATCCCTGCCACCACCCACCTCCATCACCACCACCACTGCCATCTCCATCACCTCCAGCACCACCAACTGCCACCACTGCTGCCAGCATCACTGCCAACCGCCACCAGCACTGCCACCGCTGTCACCACCACCTCTACCACCGCCACTACCACCACCTCCATCACTGCCATCACTGCCATGGCCTCCATCTCTACCGCCACCAACACGGCTGCCACCATCCATCACCCCAGACCCGGATACATGGAGCTGCTGAGCTCCTCCAGCTGCGGGAGGCAAACGACAAAGCTGAGGCGCTGGCGGGGAGGCCGGTGCCAGCGGGGCTGGGCAGGGGACGAGGGAGGTGACACTCACGTGTGCCAGCAGCTGGTCCAGGTTGCGGTCGGCCGCCGCTTTCTTCTGCTCCTCGGGGAGCTCCTCCACGCAGACGTCGAGGCCGAAGTGCAGCCGCGCCAGCTTCTCCTGCATCTCCCGCACGTGCTCCAGCTGCTCGAAGGAGCACTCCTTCCCTGCACCCGCAGCCAGGGGCCATCACATCCCACCAGCCATGGTGTGTCCCCCCCTCCTCCAGATTCTTGAGACCCCCCCACCAAAGCCCCTCACCAAAAGCCTGCAGCTTTCCCGAGTGGAAGTCGCTGAGGAGGCTGAGCAGCCCTCCCTCCATCTCGCAGACGTCGGACACGTCGGTGAGGAAGCTGTGCTGCAGCGGGGCCCCCCGCGCCGCCCCCGCGCCCCCTGCCCGCGCCCGCTCCTTGCTCATCCTGCCACGGGGTGAGGAACAGAGGGGTTGGCATCACCCAGACCCCGCGCCGGGGAAGCCACCGGTCCCCCGCAACGCTGGCACTGACCTCCGGAGCCGGGCGCGCTGCCTGGGTGAGGGCAGGGTGGGCAGCGGCAGCGCGAAGGACGTGCTCTTGCTGGGGGGCAGCGGCCGGGGGGGTCCGGGGGGCAGCGGTGGGGCCAGGCAGGTTTTGGGGCTCCGCTTCTTCCTCCGGTCCTCCATCCCGGTGGGTGGGGGCACGGATCGGACGCAGCTCTCGGTGGCCCCTTCCCCACCGGGGGCCTCGCGTCCCCGGGGAGGATCCGGGGGGAGGTGGTGGTGGTGGGAGAGCTGAGGCCGGAGCTCGGAGGGGTTGGTGGGCGGTGGGGGCTCAGGCGTTATCCCGCTGGAGCATGGCGGCGCGGAGCAAAGCCAGGGCCTGGCGCGTGGCCGGGAGCTGCCGGCCTGGCTTCAGCGTCTCCCCCCGCGCTGCAGGAAAGAGGATTTTGGCCACACACACGTGTCCCGGACGGAGCCCAGCGACCCCGGCTGACCCCCCCAGTGACCATGGGGGGACTGTCACTGTCACCCGTGGGGCACCGTCACGCTCCTCCAGGGACCCTCATGGTGGCGAAAGCCCCTTTGTCCACAGCCTCCGGCCACGGCGGGGGGGGACACTGACCTGTGCCAGGCCCCTGTCCGGCCTGTGGTGACAACCCAGCCGTGTCGCCGTGACACCCGTGAGCCCTCCGGTCACCCCGATCCCACCGGACACCCGTCCTAGCCCCGGGGCTGGGATTTGCATTTAAAGGGAAAGGGAACTTCCTCCGGGCTGTCCCCAGGGCGGTGGCACTGCCGGACACCGGCAGCGGGATGGTGGGACCTTGCCCCAGCACCGACATCAGCTTCGTGTGGGTGTAGGGAAAGGGCAGGATCTGGCCTTGGGTCCCCACCTGCCACCCCCCTCCAGCTTCCCCCGATCCCGCTGGGATTTACCCCACGTCCCAACGGCGTCACTGGCCTCGTGTGCCCACGGGCTCCATCTCTGCTGGGACGAGCCTCCCGCCCTCCCGCGGGGGCCAGATTAAGGACAGGTCCCGTCTCCCGGCGTGCCTGGAGGTGAAGGCGGCTGCTGCTTTACATCCTTGTGGGATTTTAAGCTGATCAGAGGCATTTTGGATGCCGGGGACTGGTCGGTGAGGGGTTCAAACACCCCCCAGTGCCCGGCCCCACGGCGCAGGGGGGCTGACACAGCCCCCAGCCCAATTAATAGGGAATGAGAGGTGGGGGCAGGGGGGTTGGGTGCATTCCTATTGGATATGAAGATACAATAATCCCTGCAGAGGTTGTCTCTCCCGTAACAGGGAAAAGAAATTACTAAAAACAAGGGAAAAAAGGGGGTTGGTGACTTCTAAGAGGTTTTTCTTTCGCCAAAAGAGCGGGAGGGGAAATGCAGAGCCCGACTGCGGGGAAGGGGGTGATCCCAGGGACTGCTGCTGGAAGTAAACGTGTCCCTGGGCAGGAGAAAGCAACGCTGGCAGTGAGGGGAGGCACAACAAAACCACACACAGCACCCAGGAAGACATCCCAGAGAATTTTCAAGACTGTGACACCGTTTCTGCTGCAGACAGACACCTTCGTTAGACCCGGAGTCCCCCGGGATGGAAGGGGGGATGCAGAGGGAGGTCCTTCTCGATGGCATCGTGTGCCAGCGGAGAGAGGAGGCAGGAGCAGCCGCGTTGCTGGAAAAGAAGCCAGAGCTGCTGCCCTGGAGACACCCCTGCGAGGAAGGGCTCGGGCTGGCTCGCTGCTGCTTTCAGCAAAAGCAAGGCAACACTGAAAACAGTGTCTCTTGTGAAGAGAAGCTGCAGGAAAGAGGTTTCCAAGCAAGCAAAGATCTCCCAAAAGTGGAGCAAGAAGAGAGGCTTCAGAAGCTAAAAGAAAGGGCCCAAGCCCTGTGCCTGCAGGCCTCATGTCTGTCCATGAACACCCCCCAGCACGGTGCTCGTGCTGCTCCCTGCGATTCGGCACAAGCAGCAGGTCCTGGGGCAGACACAGGTTTTACCATCCTGGAGCCCAAACTTCTTTGGATGGTTCCAAGACCACCCGCTCAGCACCCAGGGATGGGCCAGGGAGGTGCCGACACGGGGACAGAGGGGCTGAAGCAGAACCTTCCCATCCCCTGGCAGGACTGATCCCACACGCTTGTGCAAAACACTTGGGAATTAGAGCTTTGGATTAACTGTTTAATACACTTGTGCACATGTGCGTATAGCAAAGAGGCAACTGTGAATCATAAGGCTATTGAGACATTGGCAGGTTTTGGGAAAAGCAAAGGCCCCGGCGGGAGGGACTGGGTGAACTGGGCACCCCCTGGTTCTGTTTCTTTTTGTCTTTGTTCAATACACAAACCAGCCCCCAGAGGGGTTGTCGCCCCCGTTTTCTCAGCTCCCACACCAGAGAGCTGCCACCAGGGCACGAGGAACCACGAGCGAGTCCGGGAGCTCCCGAATTCCTGGCGCAGAGGAGGGAGGGAGGGAGAATCCAACGCTGGGAAACGCTTCAGTTCTTGGCAGCTCGGCTCGTTTGCTTTCACTCGATGCCAGAGTCGGTGTGAAGGTGGAGGAGGTGATGCACCCAGCCATCCCCATGGCAGGGCAGAGCCAGGCACCTGCTTTCCTCGGATTTTGGGGAGCCACAGCCTCCCCACAGCAAGGTCTTCCAGTGAAAGGGACGAGCGGTCGAGTTTCCATATATAAGTTATTCACACAGGCAGGGAGGTGGGTCGTTCTAGTTCTCATGGATATCCACATATAAAGTGTACGTTGCCCTGCACATATCATATATATATATCATATATATATATTTATAAAAACTTTTAAAAACCCTCCAAAAACCTAAGCTAGGAAATCTCAACTCTGCAGGAGGGCTGTCCTCTCCTGCCTGTCCAAGGGCCAGGAGAGGGGCGTCAGCTCGAGTCTACGGAAACATTCAGGTCGCCCTCCCTCACCCCCCCTCTGCCCGCGGCCCCACGGGCTCACTCGCAGCCCCGAGGCCCTTCCTCAGTCCCGCTCTGCCCCAGGGCTCCTATGCTCAGTTCTCCCAGGTTTTCAGCAGGATCCGTGCTGTGCGTCTCCTTTCCCGAGTGAAGACAATCCTCGGTCGGGCGCTGCTCTGCTGGAGAACCTCCTGCTGCCTCCGAGGCATCCCGGGATGGGTCCTTCAAAGGCTCCGCCAGGTCGGTGTCTGCCCGGGGCGTGTGGGCACACAGGTCCTGCACCTTCTTGTTGAGGTCGTTGCGCTCCGTTTGAAGGGCTCGGCACAGCTTCTCCAAGCGCTGGATTTTCACCTGAAGCCCCTCCAACTCTTTGTCCCGAAGGGTTTTCTGCAAATAGAGAAGCAGCTCAGGCTCTGCCGCGCTGGGGACAGGAGGGGAAATTGGGGAGTGACGAAACCTCAAAGGGAAGCTCAAGGGGAAAACACTTGTGACCAAGCAAAGGTTTGGCACTCAAAGGACCTGGTGTTACTGTCACTGCTTCTTCCTCTGCCCCCACAGCGGCCAAACACTGGTGGGATTGACTTATTCCATACACCTCTGCACTAATTATGCACAACAGAGGGCTCCCAAGAAATCAGGCTGAAGGGAAAACCACCTGCACCAAGACAGGAGATGTCCTGCTCCCTCTCAGCTCCAGCCTGGCCCCACAGCACATCCCTGGCACGGCCGGAGCCTCCTCACCTCCTCAGCCATTTCCAAGAGAGCCTTGTTGCTGCTTTCCCAGCGGGAGCGGTACATTGTGGTCTCTTTCTCCAGCTTCTTGATTTTCTTAGTCATCTGCGGAATGACAGGGACAAAACCGGGAACAAATAAGCCACAGGCAGAGGCGCTGCTGTCAGTTACATCCCGCATTCCCAGCGCAGACAGCAAGGTCCTGCTGTCCTGGGAAATGTCCCCTCGTGTCACTGCTGCCGGTTTCACCGGAGGGAAACACTGACAGAGAAGGAGATGGGGGTGGTGCTGCTTGTTCTGCCACAGAGGGGACAGAGAAGTCACCACACAAGGACAGTATCAATCTTCTAAGAGCAGCCAGCTCCTGCCTGATTTTAATACCCACCTTCTCCATCTCCTGTTTAAATGTCGTGAACACTTCACTGCTTTTGGAAAGGGTGTTCTGGAATTCTTCAAACTTCTCCGTGTAAAGAGCCAGCTGTAGGGAAAGACAAGGTTATGGTTCCCTCACCACAGCACCTCCTGACAGCCTTCCCCCGGAGAGGGAAGAGGTCAGCCAAGAGCTGAGCCAGTTCTCTTGTGACTGGACTTTATGACAAACAGACGGGCAGCACGGAGCTGCTCTGCCAAACTTGGGTACCAGGGAATGTGGAAAAATTCCTTGTCATGGAAACATCCTCAGAGACTGATGTGTCCCGCAAACATCTCCTGGCCTTGGCAGGAGGCACTTGCTGGGGCCGATTCAGCAAGGTACGATCACGAGACTGCTGCCAGCTCTGGGAAAAGTGCTGGGAAAAACCACAGCCCCTTCCTCCCAGAAGGTGGAATTGCTGGAGGAAGTCTGATCTCCCACCGTGCTGACACCCAGCAGTGATCCCACCCATATGTTTTTCCACATTAAGGAACTCCAGGTCGTTCCCCAACAAGGAAGGAAGTAAGGAAATCAGATAACCAGGCTGAGCACAGCCTGGGTAACTCACCTGCTGCTTGAGATGGGTCTCCTGCTGCTTCATCAGCTCACACATCCTCTGCGATTCCACAGCTTCCTTCAGCAGCTGGGGAAGAGCCAAACAGTCACCTGGCTGCCACCAGGGAAGGTTCTCAACCTGCCCCTGCAGGGCTGGCGCTTGGCCTGAAGATGGGAGCAGGCTTGGAGAAACACAAAGAGGGCTCCAGCCTTGCTCCTGAAGGAATGGCCACTGCTGGGCGTGCAGCAGGGCTGGGATGGGTTGGGCTGATGGGATTTGGGCTCTGTTGTTGGGATCCAATGGCAACCAACCAACCTCCAGAGAGGGACAAGACAAAAAGCAAAGCGCTTGCAACCATTAGAGAATCACTGTGAGACTCACAAAGTCTTTCTCCCGTTGGTGTTTCTCCTCTGCCTCCTTCAGCATTTCCTGCGCCTGCTGGAGCTTGGCATCCACCAGCTGCTGTTGCAGGTCCTTGTGTTTGAAGACCTTGTCGATGTGCTGCCAAGGGAAAACCAACAGTCACTGACAGGCTCAGCCCAGACCCCAAGGGAAGAGTCCAGAGGTCCCTTCTCCTCTCCAGCAGCAGAGAGGGGCTTCATGGAGCAGAAGGGTTCTGCCCTCTTCTCCTGCCCTGACCCACCTCCTCCCGCAGCTCATACTGCTCGATGAGCTTCTTCAGCCTCTCTGCCAGCTCCATGTTCTCCTGGCGCAGCTTGGAGTTCCTCTCGTTGTGCTGCTCCATCTGGAGCTGGATGTCGTTCAGCGTCACCTGGAAGTGGGATGTCACCTCCCTCCTCTTCTCCTCTTCCTCCCGCGTACGTTGGACACCTTCCTCCTGCAGGAGGAGAGCAGAGAGGTGAGCAAACTGCCCAAACTGCCAGGCTCTGATCCCACCCAACCTCCCACTATGGCTTAGATCAATCAGGAAGGTGCTCCGGGCCTTTCCCCTCCCCTTTCTCCAGTGAATACACCCCAAAATAACACTTGGGCACCGTGGATAATGAGGGCTTAATGGCAAAATTAAAGCTCTGCCCTGTATGGCAGACCGTGGGCAACCACTGGCAAAGGGAAGGTTGCCAGAATGGCTCATGGCAAGGGATCCAAGTGCTTGGGATGCAGCAGCTCCTGGAATAGTGCCCAGGAGGCACCTGCCTTGAGGGTGCGGTTGTGCCTCTGGAGCTCGCGGCACAGGCTCTCCAGCTTGCTGCGGGCCAGGATGGCTTTGCTGTGCTCGCTCTGCAGGTGATCCTTCTCCTGCACCAGCTGCGTCTGCTTCTTCTGCAAGATCTTCATCTGTTTCTGGGAGTTACGGTGCTCTTCCAGCTGGGACAGGGGAGCAAAGGGCAGAGATGCAGCAAAACAGAGCAGGACAATAGGCTGTGTCCCTGCGAGGGAACGTGAGGGTCAAAGTGCTCTCTGTGCTCTGAGGAGCTTTACAATACAAAAGGTGCCACTTTTGAGCAGAGCAGGACAGACACAGAGCCCAGGATCCCCTGGGCAGGGCCTTTCTCCTTCCTAAATTTGCATCCTGCTGGAATCTGAAAGACTTGCACATTCACCCAGCACCTCCACACGCACGTAGCTCAAACGGAGCAGAGCTCCGAGCACAGGGAGAACCTGAACACATCCCTGTGGACACACACAGCCAGTCCCACACCTCTCCTTTGAACCAGATCCAGGTCTAGCTCTGGTTAAATGCAGCACCAAGCTTTGTGCAGCTGAATGCAGGCACGAGGACTCCACCGAACACTTATTTTTAGCTTGGAAGTTACCAAGAGGGACTGAGAGCTGCAGACAGGAGATGTATCTGTGTGGTCTCCTGACCCCGCTGGCCTGCAGAGAGATGGGGACACGCAGGCTCAGTACAACAGACCTGACCACGGGATTCTCCTGGGAGAGGATGCAGCTTCCATGTTAGAGGAGCAGAGAGAAAACAGCTCTGAACTCCTCTTACACACAGATTTGCCAAAAACACTCCTCTCCACTTTTATACTTGTGCCAACGGCAGCACCTGGCTGGCCCAAGGAACATCCATCCTCTGACACCCGGATACCCAGCGCTGCAGAGATCCCAGAACACACACACAGCAAAGCCACACGTGTGCTCCTGGCCTGTCTCTCTTGATGTCAAGCCAAAAAAAAAAAGAAACCTAGAGCCAGCTCCTGCCTCCTCAGGCAGCTCCTGCACTCGCTGCTGCTGCTGCTGCAGTGCCCTCCCCCAGCCCCACAGCTCAGCACGAAGGAAGGAGCTCACCAGCTCAGCGTATTTCTTGCACAGCGCTGCTAGTTTCTCCTCTGGCGTGCTCAGGGTGTTCAGTGTCTGCATCAGCAAAGTGATTTCTTTGCCTGGAACAAGACAAAGATTTAAAAATAAATAAATAACATAAAATCCTTCACACAGAGTTCTGGCTCATAAGGACAAGAGAGACAGAGCAGGCCTTGCAGCCGTGCCTGCCCCAGGCCAGAGGCACCATCTCCGGTGCCTTCGAGGGCTTTGCCCCCCAGTTTTCCCCACATACAGCGGGTGAACAACCGAAGCAGCTGGGGAGAGACCTGGCTTTCAGAGTGGGAAACCACCACCGGCTGAGAGAAGGGAAATCCACAGGATTCAGAAGCTGCACCCTGGGGCAGTCAGTGCCTTTGCAGCACTCGGTGCATTTCATAGAATCATAGAATGGTCAGAGTTGGAAGGGACCTTAAAGATCATCAAGCTCCAACCCCCCTGCCATGGGCAGGGACACCTCAAGCAGATGCTGTATCGTTCCCAAATCCTGCTGCACATCACCCACCCGAGGACCTCACACAAGGACAGGTGCTTCTTTCACAGAGGGCAATCAGTGCAGTACAAAATCAACATCTGCACCAAAGTTCTCAAGCCAGCAGCAAAGCCAGAGCAGGGAACCTCTTACCTAGGCCCTTGGCTTTCTTCTTTTCCTGAGCTTTCTTCTGATCCCGCTCCCCACACTCCTCGCCAGGTCGAAACTCTTCAGTCCCCTTCGTGTTTTCCTTCTCCCCGTTCATCTCGGGGCCACCTGTCTCCTGGTCACCGTTCCTGGGGGACTCGCTCCGGCACTTCTCGGTTTCCTCAGGCTCGGCGGGCTCGTTCTGCCCACCGTCCTCTGCAGGCCCCTCCTGGCTGGCATCCACACAGTATGTGTTCAAGATGTCCTCAAGTTGCCTGCTGAGCTCTTCAGAGACGTCACGCACAGCAGGTCGGGAGGACTTGGTGTCCTCCTGCGCAAGAGGAGCTGTGGGAGACAAAAACATGAGATGTTTCCCCCCACACCATCTATTCTCTGGGTTCTCCAAGCACACGGCAAAGGGAAAAGGCTTCCCAAGCCACCCCACTGCACCGGGGCTGGCTGAACTTCCAGCAACACAAGCTGCTTTGTTCTGGCCACATCTCCAGGCAGCTGCCCCGACAATGGAGGTGAATTCCTAACAGCCTCCCTTTTGATCACCAGAGCATGACCAAGCCCCTGACATCTGTCAAGAGCAGAAACTGCCACCCCCTGCCTCCCCTCCCCACCATCCTTTAAGGAAAGCAGGTTGTGCCTGAGCTTTTCCTCACAGGAACTGCCTGCTAATATCCCACCAGCCAGGCTTTTTTACATTACAATGGATTTCTAAACCTGGGTTAGCCTCTCTGCTCACATCCAAGAGCAGCTCTGCCCTCTCAGATCAAAGGTGTTTCATCCCCAAGAGCAGACACTTGGCAAAGAGCAGGAAGCACATCCATCCTTTGCTTCCAAAGATTCTCCAAATGAGAGACTTGCAGCAATTGGTCATTAAGCTAACCCTGCTGGCTGTGCATTTCCTACATCCCACGTTTACAAGGCAGCAGAATACATCACAGGGTTAATTTTAATCAAACACATACTCAATTAGACCTTGGTTTTGTCTTCCAGAGTTATTTTTATGAAGCACAGGTAGCGGGGCAGGTCACACAACATAACACCGCCCCAGGGAAAGGGTTGTCTGAACGCAACCCTCAAGATCTAAGCAACAACGTTTTCAGGTGAGAACCAACTCCAGGCTTTGCTCAGGAAGTGGTAACTACAACTGCATGCACATAGAAATAGAAAGAAATCAGGGTTTTCTGCCCAAAAATCCCAGCTGCTTTGATACAAGCCAAAAGAGCTGGACACAAGAGCCCACGCTCACACACAGAAAGCACCGGTCTGACTCTTTCCAGGCTCCAAAATTGCCCTCCTAAGCTTCCCCCCACAGGAGCCGGGGACCCCCCCACCTTCCAGGGGTGCAGCAGCCTCCGGCGAGTCGCCCTCCTCCAGCACCAGAGCGCTGCTCATTTTGGAAGAGCCACCAGCCCGTGGGGCTGCTTTGGTCTCCCCACCTTGGTTCTTCATGGCGACTGTTCTCCCCTCTCAGCCTCGACAAACCCTAGAGAAAGAGAGAAAGTGACCACGCTTAATTCTATGCAGTAACAGTTTGGAGGATTTTAGGAATCATCAACCTGGACTGGGAAGGAACTCGCTCTCAGCAGAGGCTGCCACCTGCAGCTCTGGGCTAAGGAAAGTGTCGTTTCATATTCGATTTGCACCTTACCACAAAGGTCTCTATATCAGGACAATTCCTTTTTCTGGCAAAGAGAGATGGAAGTGGCTCCTTCTCCCAGCCCACAGACAGCACCACAGCTTTCCCACCCCTCTGGGCATAGACCTTCCCTGGCTGTCCTCCTGCCTTGCCCCCAGAGTGTTTTACTTTGGAATTTCAAAACTCAGAGCAGCCTGTGCACTCTCTGACAGAGAAACCCCCTCCCTGCAGCGGGGAATCCAGAGACCAAAACCTCAACAGAAAGGTCAACACCTGGAAAAGCCGCTGGCCTGGCTGAGGAAACCAGAATCATAGAATGTCTGGGTTGGAAGGGACCTTTGAGATCATCCAGTCCAACCATCAATGCAACTGATAAAACTACAACCCATCACTAACCCATGTCTCCAAGCACTAGGTAAACCCATCTTTTAAATCCCTTCAGGGATGGTGCCTCAACCCCTTCCCTAGGCAGCCCATTCCAAGGCTTCAGAACCTTTTCCATGGAAAAACTGTTCCCGATACCCAATCTGAACCTCCCCTGGTGCAACTGGAGGCCGCTTCCTCTTGTTCCATTGCGTGTTACTTGGGAGAAGAGATCGACACCCCTGGCTGGCCCGGCCCCTCCTTTCAGGGAGTTGCAGAGCGAGAAGGTCTCCCCTCAGCCCCCTATTCTCCAGGCTGAACACCCCCAGCTCCCTCAGCCTCTCCTCACTCTCCAGGCTCACTCTCCAGACCCCTCACCATCTCCGTTGCCCTTCCCTGGACCCGCTCCAGCTTCCCCGGCAGAGCTGGTGCTCAGCGTCAGAAAGATGACCTGGCACCACCGTGAGCCAAGGCAAACAGAGTGAGCCTGAAGCCCGGCTCCTTGCTTTCTCCTCAGGGTACAGACATTCTCACCCTTCCCACCCGCACCCCCTGCTCTCCTCCCGACGCTAATTAGTGCGCGGGGGCAGCCGATGCCCCCCACTCAGAGGCAAAGGGGGGGCTGTCTCAGGAGAAGCACGGAGCAGCTTTTCCTGTCGTTTTGCAGCGGTTAGGCAGAGAGCTCGGGATTTTCCTCGCAGAACGGCCCAGGACGGGGCTCGTTAAGGGGAAAAGGCCAGAGAGAACACGGCGCGGCGGCGGCAGCCGAGCCCATGTGTCATCCACCCACGTGTGGGCAGGCGGCCGTGCCCACTCCCCCCGGGGCCGCCCGCCCCGGCGCACGCCCCGCACCCGCCCCGCACCCTCGGGCGCTCCTTTTTTCACCTCCGCTGCCGTGAATAGCGCCGCTCCCGCCCGAGGCTCCACCGGGCCCTCACCGGCACCGCGGCACCCCCCCGGAC
>VXBW01001791.1:65943-90126 GCA_013400375.1 Thinocorus orbignyianus
CGTTAACCGCCCCCCCCACGGGCCCGCAGTGACGTCACGCCCGCACCCCCGTGGCGTCACCTCCAGCGGTCTGACGCAGGTCTCCCCTCTCTCCTCCCCCAGTCAGCGCTCAGGAGCCGGATTCCCCTCCCCGGTTCATGGGAGGGGGTGTCGGTGCGGGAGCCCCCCCGCCGGTGCCAGTACCGCTGCCGCCGCGCTCAGGGAAGCGGCTCCAGCCCGGGCCTCACCACAGCCGCGCGCCGCGCATGCGCCGCGAGATGCCGTCGACCAATCAGCGCCCCGGGAAAGCGCGGGGGCTGCCGGGAAACAGCGGGGAGAAGCGGGAAGGTAGCGGTGGACTACAACTCCCGGCGTGCCCTGCGCGGGAGAGGGAAGGTAGAAAAACTACACCCCCCGGCGTCCCCCGCGGCTCCCTCTCCCCCCGCCCCCCCAATCAGCCGGGCCTGCCAGCCCTGAGGCTGAGAGGAATCTTTGTCAGGAAATTAAGTGACAGGACAAGGGGGAATGGTTTTAAATTGGAAGAGGGGAGATTTAGATGAGATATTAGGAAGAAATTCTTTACTGTGAGGGTGGTGAGACACTGGAAGAGGCTGCCCAGAGAAGCTGTGGCTGCCCCATCCCTGGAGGGGTTCAAGGCCAGGCTGGATGGGGCTTGGAGCAACCTGGTGTGGTGGGAGGTGTCCCTGCCCATGGCAGGGGGGGTTGGAACTGGATGATCTTGAAGGTCCCTTCCAACTCCGACCATTCTAGGATTCTATGACACTGGCCTGGCCCCTCCCTTCGCCCTCCCCGGGAAGGACAGCCCAGTCAAGGGCCACACTCTGGTGAGACGCCCTCTAAGTGCTGCCCCCAGCACTGGAGGAGACCCAGAGGAGTCCCTGGAGATGCTGAAGCCCCTCTGCTGTGGGGACAGGCTGGGAGAGTTGGGGGATTGAGCCTGGAGAAGGCTCTGGAGGCACCTTAGAGCTCTTTAGACCCTAAAGGTGCTCCAGGAAAGCTGGGGAAGGACCTGGACGAGTTGGATGCATCCCCAGACCATGGCAGAGGGTGAAACTGGATGTTCTTTAAGGTCCCCTCCACCCCACCCCAAGGCCCAGGTCCAGCCAGCCGGCACAGATGCACTCAGCCGTACTGCACAGATGTCATTTATTTGTTTGACAAGAAAGAACTCATCAAGTCGGAGCCACACCAGGCCTCGCTTCTCACAGCCTCCACCACGGGGCTCCCCCCTCCCCAGCCCAGAAGCGGTTTTGTTCTCTGTAGCCCAGGAAACCTCGGGTAAGGGAAGCCCAAACCCGGCTCTTGGTTCAGGCAGCTCCACAGTCGCTTATACAGTACGTGAGTAAACAGAGGAGAAGAAGCAGGACAACCAGGGAGGGAGTTGGGGCCATTGTTTCCAGGTGTGCCTGCCTCACAGCGCTCTATTTACATAAATTACAGAAATTTCATATATATTTTTTTCTCTGAAGGCCAATTAGACAAATATCTAGCTATATATAATATAAAAAATACAGAGATTTGACTCTTTTCTGTTTTTTTGGAAGCAAAATGTACACGATCCAACTGTGAGCAGGAGGTAAAACCTGAAAACTCAGGCCTGTTGCTACTGAAGTTCACACCGCACACAACACCGCTGCCAGGCCTCCTCCTCCACCCCAAGCAGGGAAAAAAAAACACCCAAACAAGCCCTCTGAACTCAAAAATGTGTTCTCAAGGAAAAAAAAATATAATATTTCAAGTAAAGATGAAGATGGGTGGTGGTTTTTTTGTTTGTTTTTTTGTTTCAACAGTTCTGTGACTTCAGTCAGTAGCGATACAAACAAAGCCTGTGCAACAGCAGCTGTGCTTCCTCTTCCAAACACCACCCAAACATCCCACCCTCTGCAGAGTCACCATCTTTGGGGTCTTGTTGCTTTGCTTTTTTATTATTATTTTTCTCCTCGTAAATACCACTAGCAGTTCTTTGAAGAACAACAACAACAAAAAACTCTAGGCAAAGGGAAGAAACCTTCCCCCCCCACCCGAAAAATCTTCCCAGGAGTGGGAGAACTTCCCATTTCTCTGTCCATTTACAGTATATTTCAGGGGAACGTGGCCCAGGTTCAACAGGACTGTCCGTTGAAGGAGAGTCATGGCAGAAAGGCCAGGGCTAAACTTTGCTCTTGGCAAATTAAGAGTCTTTAGAGTAACATGTGCAAAAAAAAAAAAAAGAAAAAAGAAAAAAGAAAAAAAATTAAATAGATAAAAACAGGTTTCCAGAATTATTGTTGTCAGAACTCTTACTTTCTATTTGTGTTCTTACCCAACCCAATGCTGACATCTTAATTAAGTACCCGAGGTAAGAAGTGACAGTTGGGAGAGATCACCACAAAAGGAAAAAAAAAAAAGCCAAAAAAAAAAACCAAAACCAAACCCAAGAGGTGCAATCCGTTACCTCAGTGTCCTTCCTCCACCCAGATGCCTGCTTTAAAGACATGGATGCAGCAGCAAGAAGGAAATAAAGTGTAAGAACATCCCCTTCTCTCAGTGAGGACAAAGCACTGGTTTCTAGTTGTTTGAAGGAAGAATCATTTCCTGACAGGTGGAGTGGGTCTTCAGCCTTCCATTCGCGAGAAGGGGATGGGACCACCAGCTGCTCCCAGTTGCTCTCCAGCAAGTTTGTGGTGTTGGTTGGTTGTTTTTTTTTTCCACACACACCCCACCCCAGGCACATTATAGCTGGAAACCTTCCATGGGGGCTTCGGGTTGCTGGAAGATGAATTGCTGCTGGTTCTCATCTACCTGGGGAGCAAGAGTAGAGTCATCCTCTACTCCAAAGTAGTGCTCGATCAGGTCAAAGGCCTTCTGGTAGATCTCTTGGTTCTCGTGGCTCTGGAGGAACTCTATTTTATCCAAACCTTGAAGGAAAGAAAGAAAAAAAGAGTAGAATGTGATGCAATCCTGATATTTACAGTCCCACGTCCATCCTCCACCCTTGCCCCTGTTCACCACAAGACTTTTGTCTGTGTTAGATTTGCATTTTGTGAGCAGCACTGACACCAAAAACTCACAATTCCACAGCTGTTTGTGGATTTCATCTGCATGGGGCAGCACTAACGTCTTTTCAACAGCAGCTTTAGCTGACACAGCTCAAACTGATGTGCTCCCAGCTCCCTGCTGGAGACTAAACCACCAGATTTCAGTGAAATTCAAATAACTGCCTGTAGAGTTTGGTCCTTGCAAGGGGTGGGAGGGGAAGGAAGCAGGGCCTGTCCCAGTAGCCTCCAGCAGAAGGGCAGCAGCAGCTTCAGCCGGCCTAATTAAATCCCCTGCTGAAGAGGAGGCATCCAGGCACGATCCACTCTCAAGAATGTCAAGAATTACTCTTACTGGGAGAATCAGGACACGCTGTGTAACAGTCAGTGAGAGGGCAAATCAGACACTGGCAGCACACGGGGAGTTTCAGACCAAAATAGAAACTGCTCCTCAAAGCATTAGGAGCAGGACCAAAAAAAACCCCACCAAATTAAGTCACTCCAGGGAAAAGCTAAATCTCTCTGGATTTCCATTGCACAGCTACAGCGTACAACTGGGTACAGTTAGAGCAGTCTCAGACCCCAAAGTGCCACTTTTTACTTGGCTCAGCTTATTCCTGATTACTCCTCCCAACTGCTCCAAGCACACTTATCAGCTTGGCCTCCAGACCTAGGAAGCTGGGATGAGAAACAGGATAGTTTTTACTCCCAAGTATCTTATCCTATGCCCAATGATAAAAGTCTGAAGAGACAAATTAATGGAATAAATATTGGCTAGTTTGGAATGTATGAAATCCCTTAACACAGCAGAAAAGCAGCCAAGAAACCCAGCAGATGCCTTTTGATTAAGGTCAACAGCACCAAGGCCACCAGCCACCACCTACCATAGGCCTCCTCGATCAGGCTGCAGTAGGGGTTGATGCCCGTCCCGCTCTGGTTGGCTTCCTGCTCCCCGAGCCTCAGGATGTTCTCCAGGCCATTCAATGCCACCTGGACAATCTTGGAGTCCATAACAGTCAGCAGGTCACACAGAGGCTTGATACAACCCAAGTTCACCAAGTACCTGAAGAGAGAACACCAAGAACATATTAGATCCCTCACACAAGTGTAAACTAAGCATCGTCTCTGCTCAGTTATTGCAGAGTAAATGAGTCAAACTAAAAAACTAAAAGTTACCTTAAAATATGTTTTTACTGTTCTGCAAGGTTAATTTTTATCCACCTACTTGTACACACATGTTCTCTTACAAGAAACTTGTGAACTCCCCTTTGAAATCCAGGTGCTACTTAATTTAAGTCCACACTGGAAAATAATTTGTCCTCAAGTTTGGATATCTAGCCTGGTGTAAGCTCTCTGAAGGGGGAGGGGAAGGTAGCAGGGACCAGTTCCATAGAATTGTCCAGGTTGGAAGGAACCTTTAAGATCATCCAGTCCAACCATCAACCTAACTCTGATGAAACTACAACCCATCACTAACCCCTGTCACCAAGCACTATGTCAACCCGGCTTTTAAATCCCTCCAGGCATGGTGCCTCAACCCCTTCCCTGGGCAGCCCAGTCCAAGGCTTCAGAACCCTTTCCATGGAAAAATTGTTCCTAATATCCAACCTGAACCTCCCCTGGAGCAATTTGAGGCCATTGCCTTGTCCTACCACCTTCTCCCTTGGGAGAAGAGGCCGACCCACCCTGACTACACCCTCCTTTCAGGGAGTTGTAGAGAGCAAGAAGGTCTCCCCTCAGCCTCCTCTTCTCCAACCTGGACACCCCCAGCTCCCTCAGCTGCTCCTCATAAAACTTATTCTCCAGACCCCTCACCAGCTCCGTTGCCCTTCTGGGGACCTGCTCCAGCAGAGTTTGTCCTTATTCAGAGGGAAGCTACGATTTACAGCACAGAACAGGAATCCAGCTACAGCATCGCCTGTGTCTCAGGGAGCCTCTTAGAGGTTCCCCAAATCTCTCCCCTGCTTCTTGTCTCACAGTTCCCATCAAGACAAAGCCAACACATAGGCAGGACAGATTTTTCCCCTCAGAGCAGCCACAGGGAATACCTGATCTGTTCGGGAGTTCCTCCTGACGTTGCATTCGTGATGGCCCACGCTGCCTCTTTCCTCGTGCGGAACTCTGCCTTTTGCAAGATTTCTATCAGTACCGGGAAGATGTTTGCGTCTATGACTGCCTGGGGAGAGAGAGAGCAGTGAGAAGCAGTTCAATTGGCACCAGCATTTCTGAAAGGCCAGAAAGCACCTGAAAGACTCCACCTCCAACCCAAAAAGTGCTTTCCAAGCTACACCCTTCAGAGATTCCTTCATTTTATTCCTCAGCGAAATCTTATTAGCACAAGAGATTCAATCCCATATCCAGCAGAGCAGACAGTCCCGCTTATTGCATCAATTCCACAGGAAGGCTTTCATCACTTTATGTGCCTCTGTATGTAGGTCACTGAAAGGATAATTAAAACTCAAGCTCCAGCTTTTCCAAAGGGCGTCTCTGAGCATGGAGAAAGAGGGGCTGTATCTCCCCTTATTCCAAAGATCCAACCTGTGGGACTCATTCCAGCCCTGTCTTTGTTGGGACAATTAGCAAGCTCTGTTGAGCTCTGGTTTGGCAAACTGCTGGGAGCAGCTAATTTGCAAATTACTGCAGAATACGAGG
Source organism: Thinocorus orbignyianus (assembly GCA_013400375.1). Classification (NCBI taxonomy): domain Eukaryota; kingdom Metazoa; phylum Chordata; class Aves; order Ciconiiformes; family Thinocoridae; genus Thinocorus; species Thinocorus orbignyianus. The sequence continues at coordinate 71,610 of VXBW01001791.1, forward strand.
ATGCAAACAAAACCAAGCTGTAAGTGTCAGGTATGAAAAAAAGTTGCAAATCCTTAATGCGGGAGGACTCAGGACCACCACAGGTTGGAGAATAAGCATACCTGTATTTGTGCTCTGTTTCCTGCTGTGATGTTTGATATAGTCCAACAGGCTTCTTTCCTGATTGATTCCTTGGGACTACTTAGTAAATGAAGGAGACAAGGCAAGGCTGAACAGTTCAGAATCACCTTCGGAGAAAGAAAGCTGAAGTGAGATCAGCAGTATCGGGTACAGAGACAAATACTTTCACTTTTCCCCACAATTAACACTCTGTACAGGCGCTGCCTTCCCCCTCACCTGGGTCTGGATGTCATCCCCCGTCACGATGTTGCCGACCGCTCGCAGAGCTGGGGAAGCCACTTTGTAGTCGTTGTGCCTGCAGGAAAAAGTGAGAGGACAAACACAAATCAAACCACAGGCACCCGGATATTCAGAAGATTCTCTCTCAAGTACCTCATTTGTATTATTTACTCACAATTCCATCCCCTCGCATATAGAAACATACAAGAAATCGACTGTACTGCCACTGGACAAGCAGAAACTGAAGACTAATTTGCAACCTGTCTAACTCTACCACCTTCAGCTTAATTACAGATCTCTCACATCACCCTCCTTACCAAGGATGTTGTTAACCCAATGAGAACACCCAGAATTTTTCAAGATAATTTTTTGCAAGCAATTATCCTGCAGTCCTACCAATTCTGAAGATATTAAGGAGAAAAGGCCCATTCAAACCACGAACAGCAAACATTTTTGTCCAAGTTTCTATATAGATACTAAAGAAAAAATGCCAATTTGACTTTGTTTAGACACTGCTCTTGCCAGCTTTGACTTGCTGAGTAACTAGGCTTCCATAATCCTGGTGTATGGTATTAAATGACATCCCAGCACTAGGAAACACTCAGGTTCTCTCAGAAAAACAAGGCAGCAAACTGCAGCTCTCAGCCTGCTTAAGACCCTCCTCTGTAGCTGCTCCCAAAGTCAGCTCAGGTGCCCACCAACCTGATCCCATACCCATGAGGGGCAGAAAGAGGGCTCTGACATGAACTCCTGCTTGGTCACACACCTCCCAACCTCCCTTGGCTGAAGCAGCAAGATGAGATACTTACATTAACAACTCCACCAGTCGCCGACACACTCCCGAGTCAATAACTGCTTGGATTTTCTCATTGGGGCCATCTGACAAGTAGGAAAGTGCCCAGCACGCGTCTGCCAGCAAGTCAGAGTCACTGTTGAATAACAATCGGGACAAGACGGGCAGGCAGGGAGACACCTACAACAACAGCCACCACCCCAGGTTAGTCACAGTCTCTCAGGGACCACCACGTTTGCATCCAAACACCGCAGGGCTGTGCTGACTGGCAAGATAACGAATCTTGGAACATCCCCAGTTTCCTTCCCCGAAGTCAGCAGCTTCTTTGTTGGGTCACATACCTCCTAATCACAGCGTCTAAAGTTACCTCCACAGCTTTATTGCTAAACTAAAATTACACCCCTTCCTCCCAGACCAAGGGCAGACTCATAGGAGAAGCGCTACTGCGCATGCTACCATCTGGAAGTTCCTGAGATGTCCCTTGTAAGAGCACTGCTCCTCTTCCTACCCTTAATAACCCTGAATAACTTGGTATTCAGAGCAGCAACCATCAACAGTTACACCTCTGGGTACTTCAATCCTTTGGAAGTAGGTTTACATTCACACCCAATGCAGATTTCACCCCTCAAATCCTTCCCCAGCTTTCATAGAATCACAGAATGGTCAGAGTTGGAAGGGACCTTAAAGATCATCAAGTTCCAACCCCCCTGCCACGGACAGGGACACCTCTCCCTAGAGCAGGTTGCTCCAAGCCCCACCCAGCCTGGCCTTAAACACTTCCAGGGATGGGGCATCCACAACTTCCCTGGGCAACCTGTTCCAGTGCCTCACCACCCTCACACCAAAGAACTTCTTCCTAAGATCTCATCTAAATCTCCCCTCTTCCAATTTAAAACCATTACCCCTTGTCCTGTCACTAGACTTCCTGATAAACAGTCCCTCCCCAGCTCTCCTGGAGCTCCCTTCAGATCCTGGAAGGATGCTCCAAGGTCTCCCCGGAGCCTTCTCTTCTCCAGGCTGACCAGCCCCAGCTCTCTCAGCCTGTCCTCATAGGAGAGGTGCTTTGACACAGGAGCTTTCAGTTAAAAAAAAAAGTGAAACACATTGATCTTAAAACATTTCTTTTGTAGTACCCAGACATCTTTAGTCACAATTTGAGTAAAGTCTTCAGCTTCCAGAGTTGGTAACAGGGTTCAAAGGAGCCCACAGTGTGGGCTTGCCCCCATATTTGAGGGGTTCAGCAGATGAGCTGCCAATGGAGCCAGGCAGGAAGGTTGGCAGAAAATTACATGGGCTTGCGAGCATCTGCTGAACATTGAAATCAACCTCAGCAGGAAAAGCCTCACCCTGTTCCCTCCTGGAATGACTTAGACATCCAATAGCCGAAAACAATGCAGACAAACATCTGAGCTGGGTGCCTCTCCATCACCTGTTTGCCAACAAGACACTTATTCTCACCTTATCGAATTCGGGGGGTGGACTTTTTCCTCTGCACAAGTTTGACAAGGCCCAGACAGCATTTCGTGTCATCGTCAACCTGGTGGACTTCGTAAGGAGCCTGAAGAGACAATTACCATGAATTATAATCCTTGATGTGGAAGGGGATCAAAAGAAGGAAAATGAATATGATTTCAGAGAAGTCACACCACTATTCCACTTGCTGTAGCTCAAGCCATGCTGCTTGTCTCACTTGAGCCTCTCAATAAGGAAGACAAGTGACATGCAACTAATTCTAAGGATAAATAGCTTTTATTCCTAACAGTGTCAAGTGACAGGGGTCAGGAAGGCCAAGTCCCACATTAGACAAGTTGCAGAAGGAAGGGCAAGTTAGACAAATGCAGTTCCAAGTTCAAATTCAGCCCAGGAGGATGCTCATGCTCCTCTCTGAGGTCAGATGGCCCTCACTAGAGGCCAAGGGACACAAACTGCTGCCTCTCAAGTCATTAAATGAAGACAGAGAGTGTGTGGGCTGAGGACTCCGTCAGCAATCACTGTGACAGGGGACTGACAGAAGTAGCAGCAAAATAACCCAAGTCACTTGTGACAAAGCATCACTTTGCCAAGGACAGGGTGAAATAAAGACTAATTCCTTCTAGAGCAGCAAACAGCCCTTGAAGGCACACCCCTAACAGCCAGATGGTGGGTCTGCCCCACACTCCAGAGGGAAAGAGGGGTCAAAGACCTGCTCTCCTTCCTCAGACCTAAAGGAGCCCGCTCAGACAAGCCCCTGAAATCCACAGCACAAGCACAAAGAGCAGGAACCTGGAGGGACATGCAGTGAAACAAGAAGCCCTGGGCCTTCAGAAAGACAAGCAACAGCACCCACTTCAGCCTCAGAGCAGCGGCAAGGTTTGTGAGAAGGCATGTTATCTACCAAGTCCCACTCCATTTATCAGATACTTGTCGGAACTGTCAAGTTTATCTGGTATCAATGGTTTGATTCCCAGTGAACATCACCACACATCATGAGGGAATCTGTTCACTCAGCTCAAATCTTGCTCTGCTGCAGCACAATGGGACTTCGAGAACTGTATTGGCAAGTATTCATGGCTACTCACATTAATAAGGGAGGAAGAATAGCGCAGTTAAGGACATAATCTCTACACACAGAGCTGTCTCCAGCAATGTTCCCCAATGCCCAGACAGCCTGAAAGGAAACAGCAACAGTTTTAGCATTCACGCAGTTTCTGAACAGAGGAAGAAAAGGGTAGTGTGCTAAGAAAGCATTTCCCTGTAATTCCAAGCAAACAATACTTCAATTTGTGCTCTGATGCCAGTTTTTTGATCCTTTCTGAATCAGGCATTTTAATCATCAGTCTAACGTGGTTCTCTCCCTAACCCCAAAGAAAGAAGTGAACCTTACCTGTTCTTGAACATCCTCAAAGTCAGAGTTTAACAGCTCTATAAATATAGGAACTGCCCCAGCCTCAATGACTATTTTGGTTTGTTGGGAAGTTCCCGATGCAATATTCGTCAGTGCCCACGCGGCCTCAAACTGAAACAAGCAAATAAAGGACAAAAGCATGAATAAAATCATCTTGATGTAACAAGGTATCTGCCATGAAGTTGTGGCTGTAACTCTTGCAACTTCTACTAAAAAGGTTGAGAGAGAACTAAAGCCCATCACAACAGAACTCCTCAGAGGATTGTTTGCCCAGGCAGTTAAAAAAGCCACATGTTCTAAATGCTTTCTCAGAGGCTACAGCTTCTCAAAGGGTTGGCATTAAATACATCATTGTCAAACCACATAATTTCACCTTCACAACAATTTTCCAGCAAGAAAAGTGAAGTCATATAGTCCATAAACACAGGTAGAGTGTTTGTGGAGAATTATCCAGTTCCAGCCCACCTTCTCTCCTGGCTAACGCCACAAAGATGCCCTGAGCTCAAGAGAAGCTGAGCAGCAAGTTCCCTGCCTTTGCCACTCATTCTTTGGTTTAAAAACAGTTTTCTTCTCAGTTTATCTTAAAAGCAAGCCCCTGTGATATGTGGCCTTGGGCCAGAGGGCAGGAAGAAAGATGAAGGCAGTCATCAAGTCGGATCCAATTCCATGTACGGAAGTATCTTTAACCCCTGCAAAGTGACTCTAGTTATTACCAAGCTGGATGGAATCTCAAGAAGCCACCTAAGTCCACCCCTCTGCCCCACGGCAGGATCATCACCACCTAACCCACTTCTAACAGGCCCTTGGACTGTACTGAAAAGCCTCCAATAACGGAGGGTTTTTCTCACAGAATTTCTTTCTATGCATTTATTCCTGCCAGCAGAACTGCCAGCCACAGGAAGGACTCTCTTGCAGCTCAACTGTGTTATTTTTGCCAAGATTCTTCCAAGAATTTTACTTAGGGCAATTCATAATTTTGGTTTTTTGGCCTTTCTCTTATACATCATATAACCTGCATCTTTTGGGTTCAAGACATCACTTCTCCCCAACAGCACCTGTGGGCTCCCATTGCCAAGCTGTGACTGTTAAACTGCTACACGCCAGGAAGAATTGACAACACAATCTCCTTTACCTGTAGTGTGCAATTTTCACTTCTTTTCAGGAATTCAACGAATCTGTCCACCACTCCCTGAGTGTTTATCACTTCATCTATTGGAGGATTTGGCTCTGAAACAGCAAAGCAGAGTCAAAACATTATATAAGTAATGCAGGGGAATAACAAGCATGAACTATTGTTGAATTGAACGATCTCAAGCTGTACTGAGCTCAGCAGGACAACTCTCCAAACACTTTCTGTACAGTTCAGACAACTGTTAATCATCAGCAACACACCAGATCATCAAATTGCTGAATTATAACTTTCTTTCCCCAAGCTCAAAGCTGCTAAGCTTCTCTGCAGCAATATACGTACACAAATGTTTGCAAAACGCTGTCAGAGCCTGTGGCAGGGATAAGGTGAATTATTTTTACCTTTGGAAAGTAGTTTCCTGAATTTCTGCGTGGTTGCTAGCTGGAGATCAGGGTCATCAGAGAAAAGCATCTCTACCATCTCTCTTGTGATCACTCCCTCCTGCAAAGGAGGCAGAACAAAGATTCCATTTCACATTAAGGTTATTCATTTAGGGCACCGCAGGCGTGACAGTTGGATTTTGTGTTTAGCAAGTAACTCAAAGATTCACAGTCTGAGATTAGAGCATGCTATTTAATTCCTGGCAGATTTTGCCAGTTCACTGTAGTAACATTTGCAACGTCCTCAGAAGTGAGAGAACAAAACCCATGGAGGTTTATGAGTTCTATACAGTCCATGGCATGAAATCTACCTGAAGGCACAGCAAGGAAAGGCATCTTACCCCACACGTTGTGGAACTGACATAGGAATCCACAAGGAGACTGTCAAACATGGAAGCATCTTCATTGATCAACTCCACATTTCTTCTTTTAAAGAGCTAACAGGGGGGAAAAAAACCACAGGAATCTTTATTAGAAAGCAATGATGAACAGTCTTGGTAACTAGATCTTCTCGTTCCTCAAACGAGATACCATCAGCCAGACTAAATGCAACCTGAATAGAAGAGCAGTCATTAATAACAGCTCCGTGCTCTGGAGACTCGTTTGGCTCAAACCCCAATAATAAAACATGCTCAGTCTTGCCCTCGGATATGCAAATGCCCAACTCACTGAGACACTGGTACAGGCAAGCGCAGAATTTGACCCAACAAGCTGGGGAAACTGGGGAGAAGGCAGCTTGTAGATGATGCAGCAATGAAGCATTTAGTCTGAGCCACACACATCACCCGGGAATCACCTCTCACTTCCCTAGACCTCCACGCCAAAAAAAACAGCTCAGTTAAGAAATACACATGGCTCATACTTTCACTCACTCTTCCTGCTTCCCAAGGAAATAATCCCATTTACTAACTAAAGGAACTCAAAAAAATCCCTTAAAAGCAAGGATCTAGGAACAAAAATTTCTAGTACCCCAAGAAAAAAGTGCTTGGAGAGCTCTCGAGGTGAGCTACACTCTGTACCAGGTGCAAAGAAAAGGAGGAAAGCAAGATCTCAGTCAGAACAGGAAAAAGAAGAGGACTGCTAACAAACCTTAATGCACAGATCCTTGAAGATTCCAGTTTGGCAGCAGCACAGTCCTGGCTGTGTTAAAGCTGTACACAAGCTACTCAAGGTGACAGTTACCTGTTGCTCTCGTTTCTGTTTGCGCAGCTGAATTCCTTCCTCTTCTCTTCTCCGACGCATTTCCTCGGGATTTAGGGCTTTGTTCTTGTAACTCTTCATTCGATAGTTATCCTTCGCAGGACTCGCCATGGTTTCTGGGAAGAGAAAGAGATACCTGCCTCAGGTTTCTTGTCACTCCTTTCCCACACGTCCTTTCTGACAAGGAAGTCCATGCACACAGAACAGCCAGATCCAACAGACTTATTTGCAAGAGCTGGTCTCAAACACTAAAGGAGAAGCTTCAAGTTTGAATGAGATCCCAGCCTTAGTCCACGTGACACACAGAGTGTTACCAAGTTTCTAGGAAGCTTACTGTTCTGAAAGGAGCTTGGATCCACCTTCATGGTATCAAGCACCCTACCCAGATGAAAGGCTCCTACTCGAGCAGCTTCACCGTCCTCAGGAGGTGCAGAACTAAGTTCTGCTTTGGTTTCAGCAGGAATTATTTCCCTTGTGTCACCCATCACAGCAGAAATCACACCTCAACTGTTTTTTTTTTCCCCTCACATTGGGAGGTTCACTGCGTACACATGGCAAAAGTCCAACAGAACTCACAGGGAACCGAGACCTTGACTTTGTAACAACAATAAAAAACCCCTGCAGAAAGCAGAGCTGTCTGCAACGTGTCCCACCAGGTTACTGCAAGCATTCAGTCCCTGACCTACTTATTTCGCTGCTTCATATCTGACTAATGCACTGCTGCAAACTGGATTACTTGTGTATTTGCCCCCTGGTCAGGGAAGTGACACTCCACTATTTGGCACAGTTACAGGCAATCAGGGCCAAGCAGTAACCTGAGTATGGAAGGGTATCAATCCCTCAGCTGCACCCAGCTGGGATCCTCTGCTTTGACCACGCTGACTCCTTTTTGCACCTTTCCAAACTCCTTTCTCCTATTTATGACACAGATTATTTGCTCAATATCCATGCCTTTCTCAGGACAGGATGGAAGCAATCATACACAGAATCAGAGTCCCAGTTAAGCCCGAGACCAGTTTACTCTTCTCCAGAAGTCTGCTGGACACCAGCATGTTTGCATTCTTCCTGCTGAGGGCAGGTTGGAAGAAGCATCCTGTGAAAGTTTACAGGGTTCTCTCTTATCTCTCCTTTTTCAAGCTTTAAGGGCTCCTCATCACATCGCTTACAGAAAGTTTCAGTCCCACTTATCAACTGCCTCCAGCCAGTCTGGAGCCCTTCCAGGAGCAGCTGGAAAAGTTTCAGACCATACCTCCCTCCTACTAGGAAATACACAGCTGAGAAAAGACACACACAACGTACAAACACCCAACACTTCATAGCTATGGAAAGAGGAAACAACTAGAAGAATTCATATTTTAACAGGAGAAGCAGCAAAATACTTTCAGTTCTACAATTTTCCAAAAATAGCTAAAGACAGACTCCATCTCACAGCATCTGCTTTTTAAGAGGGTGTTCTCTTCCCTACCCAAAGCACCAAGAGGACATTCTTCTGGACAGCAACAGACAGAGAAAAAAGCCACCAAACCCCAAGTTCCTCTGGATATTTACACCATAAGAGATGCCCATCCCTGGCAAACAGCCTGACCCCACACCACCTGCAGTTGGGAGACAGTTTGGAAGCTCTGGAACCAACAGCAGCACGCAGAGACACCTCCAGACTTCAGGAGGTGTGGAACAACGGGTTACGGGTTTATTGGTACCTCTGAAGCTTAAGAAGTCACCAACCACAACCCCTTATCAGCAGGTTAGAAAGTCTTCTCCAGTAACTTATTCAGGGCACAATCAGTGGCCAGAATTTACAAGAAAAAGGGACTCCATCACTCTGAGCACCACCAAGTGAAAGACATACAGCCTCAAAACTTACCGTAGAGCTAAAGCCATCAAATGACAGCAGGTCTTGTAAGATCTAGAACCTTACAGAAGTCTACCTTTAGTCCCTTTTCTAAATACCCCATTTTATAAGATTTGTCCTCAAACAAAGGCAAAAAAGCCTGTCTACATCACACTACAGATAACAGTTAGACTGTACCTTGCTGACAGCCTGTATTAAAACATTTTTTTCCTGAGATGTCTCATGAGTCAGAGGTCCAGAGGGACAGCCAGCCTGGTTCTAAAGCACTTTCCTCATTCTAAAAGACCATTTACATGGCAACAAAAAGCAGAGATTGAAGATCACAGGAACTACACAACTTCTCTCTCTTCTCCATCCCTCTTCCCAGCAGCCAAGAAGGGAGGGATGCATTTTATTATTATTTTTAACTGCAAAGCAGCTAATTCAGGAGACAGAAGACTTCAGAGGTTTGTATCAGATCAAGGTGTGCAATCTCCTTATAAATTTTAATTCAGAAAAATGCATTTAACTGCCTCCTCTGTCAGTGTGTTCGTGTTACTGCCCCAACACTAAATGGTTGGCACAGCCACACAAAAGAGTACGAGCTGCTCACTTAGTTCTGAAGATGACAACAGAATCCCTAACAAAGACAAATTTATTACCTCCCTTTGGAAAGCGAAGTCTCCAATTAAAAGGCAGTTTTTAAGAAAAGGAGGAGGGAAAAGTGATGAAGTGACTCGACACGGCAGGCAGGATTACTGCCTGGTTACTCACATAAATAGCCAAGTGACACATGACAGTTCAGCTGCCTCCAGACTTGCACAACCCCACTCAGCCAGGCACGTCCTGGACCCTGCTCTGGGTGTCCAGAAAACAGCCAGAGACACTTGGCCAGGCTGTGAGGGCACAGAGCACACTCCAGAGCATCAAGAACAACCCAAAGATATAACCAAGTCCTTAGGAGTGACTTTTCACATTGTCTGTGTAACAGCACAGCACTGCAGAACAGTCTCACAGAATGACATGGGGTTGGGAGAGACCCCTGGAGATCATCCAGTCCAACCTCTCCACCAAAGCAGGGTCACCTGGAGGAACCCAGACTGCCAGGTTCAGGAAAGCCACCACCTGTCATCCCGGATTGATGAAGAGGAGATACTCAAGCCATAGATTTTCACTTTGCATCTAAACACTGTTGCTCTGAGAAGTTTTGATTTTACAGAAAAGCTCAACTGTGAGGTGAAAATGCAAAAACTTAAGCACAGCAAGTTTAACTGCTCTGGAGTTTTAGCTGCTGCATGCTGGCAGCTGCCTTAACCTCTACGAAACACTGTCCTACCAGGGTTGCACCTTGCACTGCACCCCACCTAGGAAAGATTTTTCATCTTCAAGAACCAGCTAAGCCCTGCCTTAAATGAAGATAGTATCAGCTCACGCCCTAGGATTACAAAAATTGTTTTGATGTGGCTCCAGCCAGAACTGCAGGGTTCCCAGTTTACCCCCACAGAAGCCAGGCTATAAGGCTTTTTCCTTCTACACCCCAATTTGCACAGCCTGAAGCTGCCCCAGGTACCCTTTTTTTTTTCCCTGAGACCACACCAAGCAGACTGCACAGCAGATAAAACTGTCCTGGCAGTGCCTGCAGCCTGCTCATTGCTTATCTCTCCCCAGAAGCCACCTGCCCCAAGCGTGCCCCTTGCACAACAGGGCCAGGTACAACTCATGGGATGGGGAAAGTCTGCAGGAACCCACGTGGGTACCAGTGCCCAGGGGCACAGTGCTGTCAGCCCATCTAATAACCTGCTGAAGAAAGAAGACGGGATCATCTTCCACACATCCCAAGATACAGCAACACAAGAGAGATACACAGGCATATTGTAGCATCTGACCATTCTATCCATATCAGGATCATCCCTTCACAACAGGCAGAAAACCCTTGTTTTCTCCCCATAAGTGCTTGGGCAACAAGCCAAGCACAACCCTGCCTGCCCAGGTGCAGGTCTGTGTGGGAACAGGACTCCGGCAAAGGCTGGAGCTTGCCCTGTTCTACTACAATATCAGCACAGCATGAGCATGTTGTTAGAAAAGAAAGGAAAACAACAAGAATTAGGACAGAATTAGAATGAGGCACCTCCTCCCCCAGTGGAAACAGCAACAGAGCTTTTCCAAAAACAGCAAGAGCCAGTCCGGCTACTTATGGTTCAGCCCTTTCTTTATACTTCATTCCTGCCATCCAAGCCTCCTGCTGCAAGAGGCAGCCTGGTTTTCTAGGAACTTGGTTTCCTCCCGGTCCAGCATCCCCTGGATAACTCCAGAGCAGTAAAGTCTCCACCTTTTCCACCAATCAATTAGAACTGACCACTGGAAGTCCTTTGGAAGTACCTGTTTCCTCAGCAGGACATCACTATTCCTGGCCACTGGTTATGGAAGGGCTCAGCCCTCCTTGTCCCAACCTCTTCAGCCCAATTCACTTTCCCTGGGAACAGAATTAAAAACTGCAAAGCTAAAAGCTTGTACTGTGTTAGAAAAGTGAGCGTGCCCAGCTTTCAACCCGTTTCCTTCCCAATACCTCTGCAGACCAAACAGTTCCACAAATCTACAAGTGTTAACCCTGGTTCCAAATACGAAGAACACTTGAGAAGCTGCTGTTTACACCAAAACCACAGAGATCACTCAGGAAAACGGTAAATTTAGACTTGCAAGATTGACTCCATTTAAAACACAGTTCTGACCGAGTTTGGACAAAATATTACTTCTGCTCTAGGAATTCCCTGACCTCACACAGTTCCTGAAGTCAGTGCCTTTTCTAGCCAAGTGCCTCCCTGCTTTAGTGAACTTTATGCACAGCAGCTCCACAGAAATAAAAAAAAAAAGTGACAGTATTTGCATTTCAATCATTCTCTTATTGAGCATCTGAACTCTGCACCTCCAACCAGATCCAAACTATTAGCCCCACGATGCCAAATCAGACACCAAATTCAGTGCTAACAAGACATATTAAGTAGATCCAAGAAGTATCAGCCTGCATTTGTAAAGATTTCTCTCCAAATCCTGAACACATACCAGCAGGTAACCCTGGCTCTGCAGGACAAATTTGGAAATCCATTTGTCCATGTTTGCTGACCTGCCTTAATAAAGCACAGCCACGTAAAGCTTTGCTCAGGCACCTCAGAGATCAGACAGATGTAAGCCTTGCTAAAAAGTGGAGCCCTTGCTAGTCTTTCCTGAGAAGGACTCCTCTGTCCTGAGGAAAACAGCAGCAATTGGGAAATGGGTCAGAAAGGCCAAAAGGAAGCACACACTAAGTGTTGTAAGGTTTAACTTTTATTTCTTAGCTACACAAGTGTCTGTGTAGGGTGAGATGCTCAAGGGAGGTCTGTAACTCCAGTTTGGTGACAGCTAATGAAGCCACTGCCTCACCAGCTACACACAAGGACCAAGACTAAAACAGCAACACGAGCTCAAGTGCATCTCCATCACCCTGAGCCAGAAAGAGAGACAAGGCCAGGACCAGACAAGTGACTCTGGTTGCTGTTAACCAGGCACCACTAAGTTGCCACAACGATCTAAGGTCATTTCAGAGCATGAAGCAAGTACTAAAATCATAGAATCATAGAATGGTCGGAGTTGGAAGGGACCTTAAAGATCATCAAGTTCCAACCCCCCTGCCCTGGGCAGGGACACCTCTCCCTAGAGCAGGTTGCTCCAAGCCCCATCCAGCCTGGCCTTAAACCCTTCCAGGGATGGGGCATCAACAACTTCCCTGGTCAACCTGTTGCAGTGAAAAACATCGCTGTGAGCCTGGCACCGATACACCTTCCAGGACAGCAAAGCATCAATGAGTTGAAGCACACATTTATAACTTCTTCTTAAAGACTGTTTGTCTACATCTTCAAAACTCACACTACAAAAAGCCCACATGAAACCAACTTCCCCATTATTCTTCCTTAGTCTCCCCAGAGAGAAAAATTGCTGAAGTGGGATTTTAAAACCACTGTGAAATTGTGATCATACAACACCTCTTCAGCATAAACACTAAGAAGTCTCCATGCCAACAATGTCTGAATCCCCACACCTTTGGAAACAAACTAGTAATAAGAAGCGGTCCATTAAACCCAAAGCAAGGCTTTATGAAGCTAATAATTCATACTGGGAATGACTTCAGGTGTTCTCTGAGCTGAGAATCCTCTTACAAGAGCTACAGGAGCAAACTTTGGGATAAAGCTTAACTGAACACCACCTTCTCAATGCCTTGTGCAAAGGAAATCCCCTCGGGAGATGAAAGAAGTTTGGCTCTTGCTGTAGATTTTGTTGGCAATGTTTGGCTTTGCTGAGGAAATAAAAACATCCTCTAGTTGCCACAAACCAAAGAATTACTAGTACAGGTTGCCACACTCATCCTTATATATTGAAGGATGAGGAGGTATTCACTGGTCAGAAGAAAAGAAAAAAAGCAGTGTGAAAGTTTGAAGGCTCAGCAGAGCACTCGGATCCCATAAACATCTGCATAAAAGCCAACATAAACTGTGGCAGTTCAGCCAGAAAACTAATCCCAGGGTCACTACAGCCACGCCAGGATTATAACAGCTTCCTAATGTTACTGGATCAGAAACTCAACTTCACTTCTTTCCAGATGTTGTTCTTCCCATTTCTCTGCATCACAAAAAAAAAGCATTTGCTTCAAACATTTTTTTTTTTCAGCTGCTGATTAAAGCCTCCAAAGCTGAGTCACGGCAGGGACTCACTTGCCTAAATCAGGACTTGTGCTGCTGAGTCAGACCGAAGTGACAGAGCAGAGAAATGGTTACACTGACAGATCTGACAAAGCCTTTTTTAAGCCAAAACACCCTTTCACAAAGGTAATTTTCAGCAGGTATCTGTTACAGCTCTGTTGCTGGGCATAAGACACATACCAAAGGCAAAGCCCAGCCAGCTGGGAAGGCTGAGAGCTGTGTGTTTGGAGCAGAGAATGGTAGGAGAATTATTCAAGTGTAAACAAATACACTTGATGAACTCCCTCAGTGCTCAGCTGCCAATTAGTGCCCACTGGGTACATTTCAAAGCTTCCCAGCTCTGAGCAAGCACTGGGCCAGATGACCTCCAAAGGCCCCTTCCAACCTAAATTTTCCCTGCCACAATGTGAACTTGGGTCAGTTAGGATTCACACCCCGCTAATTCTGACAAGTTTTACGTGACAAGCCTTAATGACTATATTCCTTGGATTTCTCTGTTTCACATACTCACCTGAAAACCCAGAGGAAACCCCCTTCTCCTCCTGCCCCTGTGTTTGCACAGACTCGGAGCTCAGGAGATATCCCTACAGCATCACACTCCTGCACTGCTCCTGCCAGAAAATCCACCAGCAGAGAGAAAAGGTGACTGGGTTTAGTTTCCCTTGCTCTCTTCCTATTTTCTCAGGCTGACCAAGTCACAGGGAGATGGACATAAACCACATCAAATCCACATCAGTCACCACCTCACCTCGGGGTGCCAGGGAGGTTCAGCCACTGAGGAGGAAACACGGGACTCTCCTGGAGCAGTCCCCAGGACAGAAAGCTTGGTAGGTGTCTTTCTCTGCAGGATCCCTCTTCACCAAAGCACCTGTGCTTTCAACATTACACCCTCCAGAGAGTTGAAGTAAATTGATTTAGTAGTAGCAGACACCAGAGAAGTTCAGACCACACAAGGAAAATGAACCTTACCTTTGGAAGAACAAGCCAGCAGTGCTAAATGAGAGGCTTCAGGCTCAAGTCATCTCCCCAACAGTGTTAAAAACTACATGTGACAATCAAGCTATCTCCAGTTACAGTTACTGAGGCATTTCTTTGAAGAAAAAAAAAAATAAATCAAAACATTCGTGATATTTTTGGATCTGGGGAGGAGGTGCCTGTAAGAACAGGCCAATCATTTCCCCTGGGTCACACACAGCAGCCACCGTGGGCAGGGGACATCAGGCCAACTACACCCCGTGGCTTTGTGCTCCTGCCTTTCTCCAGAAGCCTCAACACTTGTAACTCAAACTCTTGTTATTTCTGCTGTCAGCTACTCGATACAGCTCACAAGAACACACCAAGAGTGAAACCCTGGAAACTTGATTCACCATTTAGGTCCATCACATTGGGTTTGAACATAATTTCTTATTGCTACCACATGCTTACAACAGAAAAGACAACCTGTGGCCACTTGTAGGTTCATCCTTTTACTTTGTTAAACTACCACCAAAGCTGCTGCTTTAAGTGAACAAAAACACATCCCACACAAGAGAAAACACAACATTGTTAGGTATTTCTGAAGCACTTCAAAAATCTAAAGTCTCTCTTCATCTGGCCAAATATATCAGCATTAGTGGCTGGTTTCCTGGTAAACATAGAAGTGTCGCTTTATAATTAGCAGTGTTTGCATTAATTTTGTTCCTTCCATCTCCCATATGTGATGGGGCTCCTTAACTTAGAGAACAGAAACAAAAAAATCCTCTGAAACTGATATGTAATGCATTTTACAGCACTCTATAGACTCATCTTCAGTCAATTCTTAAGAGTTTAAGGACTCGCTTTCCAGCACAGCATGAAGGTTCCTCCTGACAGAAGCTACAGACACAGAGCTTTTCATGTCTCCAGAGGATTCTCTTCTGGAAAAAGCACGTCCAGAACAACTTTAGGATTTCAGCTGAAAGAAAGAGAGGCCTAAATAATTTGCACTTCTTAAATACAAATTAAATGAAGTTGGTTACAACGAGTACATAAAAGCAGTTTAATCACTTGTACACACTGTATAAAAAGCCAGCTCTGAACTGCCACCAGAAATCAGCCCAAAATAGATCCTTCTACTGAATATGTCACTTTAATAGTTTTACAGGGAATAGAAGATAAAAATAAAATCCCTTCATTTGCTCAGAAGACAACAGAGGGAAAAAGGAAGCTAAACAGCTGGCCTTATGGAAGAAGAACAGCTACAGAAGAAGTCCAGTGCTGTCAAGCAAGCAGCAACTCCAGGCTTCTCCTCTACAGCCCTGGAATATGGCATAGCACTGCTAAACCCCAGAAAAGCGGCCAAGTTCTGTCACCCTGTCACTTGCGCGGCTCTGTTTTCTACGTTTGCTCCACTGCTGTCGTGTTCTCACAAAGGTTTATTGGAGTGTTTACTACAAACAAGAGCCAAGTTCTCGCTCCAGAGCTGTCTCAGCCCCAGCCTGTCCCTGTCCCCGGGTCGGGCGCTGCGCACAGGGGACACGCTGTGCTGGTGAAACGCTTTATCCAGGCAGCTATTTGCCACCATTGGCTCATTCCCTTCTGTTCTAGCTACCAAGAGCCAGAGATGTGATATCACTGCTGGAATGTGCAACAGCTCTGCTGGTGGGGCTGGCTGGGGAGGGGGGGGAAGGGAAAAGCAAAAATTCTCTTTGGGGAAGAGTCCTCCACATACTTGTCCTCTGCGAGGTCAGGAGCAGATCAGGATTCCTTTCAGGCTCCCTGTGCCCTGTTGTAAGAACCTATCCACTCCTCCTCTCAATACACATGAATTTCAATCTATCTCTTCCCGATCTTTTCATCCCTCAAAAATGTGATGTTTGAGGGGGGCTTTAAGTCCTCCTCAACCTGATTTACAAATTCTGAGACATTCAGATTTCCTTAGGAGCGGACTGATCAAGTTCAACAGTCTGGCACCCAGGCCAGAGAGTCCTTTGTAACAGCTCTTAAAACAGAGATTAACTCTTCGACTAAGTCAACTCAAACCATGCTCACGAGTTGGAGGAGGCTAAAAACAACTAGAAATAGCCAGAGACAATTAGAGAGCTATAAAATTCCAACAAGTTCATCCTTCCCAACACGTGCTTTGCTCCAGAAACAAACAGTACTGTCTGATGTGCTGAGCAAACCTGAGTTTATCTGGATCTCAGGAGCAGGACAGCGTAAAGCTGAAGGAATTGGTACTTTCACTATCACCCTATTTAACGATCGAGCTCCCCTTTACAAAGTTCATGTTTGCTCTCCCCAACACAAGCAAACAAAGACAAACCAGCCAACTAACTAGTTAAATTCATCAGCCACAGGAGTGTTATTAAGAAACGAGCATTACATACCGCTCCACGGGCTAAATAGCACTATAAAGGCATTTAGACACCTCATTTGCATAGCAAACGAGGAGCCAACTAATGAGCATTTCTAACAAGCCAGGCAAGCCCAATATCACAGAGGCTCACAAGCACTATGGCTCCCTTGCCCCACACAAAGAGGGGCAGCAACGTTCCACTGCCACCACATAGTCCCGTTAACCTAAAAGCAACGAAAAAGCAGTCTTACCACTTAAAAAGTTGGGAAAAACTGACACTAGGATAATTCAAAGGAGGGAAGAATTAAATTGCTGCTGTCAGAAACACGCCTGCTTCAAACCCCAAGGTAAAACGGGGAGGCAGGGAAGCTCCTCTGCACCGACATCCTCAGCACCAGGGAGCACAGGGAGTTTTCAGACACTCACCAACAGGCCCCAGGACATTTTTCTACCCAAAGTTGCCAGTCAAGATTTTACATCTCAAGCTATGAATTAAATTTTAAAAGCCGTTCTGGATTGGGAGGTGCTGCAGCCACTGCACACACACAGAAGATCCCAGGAGGGGTTTGAAAACTGCAGGAGAGCTCCTGACAACAGCATTTTGATCAAGCAGCATCCCACCTCAAAGGGCATTTTCAAGACTCCTGAAGAGAAGACAGGTTAAAGGACAATATTGCAGGTGAGAATCGATAAGATTGTAAGCCTTACTTCCTAGAAGATCCTTACTCTACTGTATAGAAGAGAATATCCCTGCTACAGGCTTGGCTTTGCCATCCACCTCCCCCATTCAAACCCTCTCTGACTACTTGAAGCCTCAAGAAAAAGCCACCCCTCCTCCCTGAGCGAGGAGCTTCAATTCCAAGCTACCTCAAAAGCAACAAAAGAGACTCTGCAGTTATTGCAGTACCTTGTGAAGGGCAACACTCAGTTCCAAGTTATCTGTAGCTCCCAGGAAGATCTATCTGCTATCTCTCTGCATCTTTAAGTGTATTTAGCAGCACTGGTTATGAATATACAAGCCAACCCCTCCGATACCATCCCTCCCTCCCCACACTGTGCCAGGAGATCCATTTGCTGATACCGGCCACAGCGACACGGGGCTCGGGGACAGCTTCACTACGTTCCTCTTGTCACTGCTGCTGAAGTTTGGCTGTAGAAAAGCCATGACAACCAAGGCCCTGCCGGCTTCTTAGAAGCGAGAACAGTTTTGTAGGATCCCACTGGAGCTCCGGTTTTAAACGCTTCAACAAACTTTAGAATTTACAGGAGCCAGAAGGGTGAGAGAACACACAGACGCCCTGAGGAAGCTTCACGGCAGCAGCCCCTTCCCACCGCCGCCCCTCAGGGCTTTTCACCCTGGTGCCTGCAGCAGCAGGGGGTCCCCAAACCCCAAGAAATAGACTATTAAAGCCCCCCAAACCCCACTCTTCTCTCCGTATACCCACCCGGAGACCGAGCCGTTAATCTCCTGTGGGCAACACCGACCACCACCAACACCCGTGTCCCCCCTCACCCCGGCGGTCACCCTGCCCCTGGCTCCCCGGAGGGGCCACCCCTCTCCCCACCGGGGGAAAGCCCCTCTGTTCCACCGAGGGGATGACTCAGCGGCCAGGCCCGCAGCCCCCCAGCCCGCCCCACCGCTGAGGGGAGGCGGCCGGAGCCCCGGTGAGGAGCGCGGGGAGCCCCAGGACGGGTTGTCCCGGCTTCCCAACCGGTGGGACACATCCCCCTTGCCCTCCCAGCTCCCCCGGTTCCCCCTCCCCGCCGCCGGGGCACCCCGGTGCCGCGCCCGCCCTCACCCATCGCAGCTCCTCAGGCGGCGGCTCCCGGGCTGCGGCGGCCACAATATGGCGGC
>VXBW01001791.1:93280-103452 GCA_013400375.1 Thinocorus orbignyianus
CAGCGTCAGGCAGTGGCTGCCGGGGCATCGCCGCAACTGCCTGTGGGGAGAGGGCGGTGTGAGCACCGTGGCGTGGCACTGGCTGGCATGGCATTGTCTGACATGGCATGACATGGGCTAAGGTGGCACGAGACAGCATGGCATAGCGTTGTCTGAAATGGTATGGCATGGTGCAGCACGGCACGACATGGCACAGCATGGCATGGCATGGCATAGCATTGCCTGAGATGACATGGCATGGTCTTACATGGTATGGCATGGTGCAACATGGTATAGCATGGTGTAGCATGGCACAAGATGACATGGGCCAGCATAATATGGCATGGAATGGCATGGCATGACATGGCATGGGCAGCATGGCATGGCACAGTCTTATATGGCATGGCATGGCATTGTGTGATATGGCATGGCATGACACGGATCAGCATGCCATGGCATGGCATGGCACAACATGGCATTATCTGACATGGCATGGCTCGGTGCAGCATGGCACAGCATGACATGGGCCAGCATAACATGGCATGGCATGGCACAGTCTTATGTGGCATGGCATGATGCAGTATGACATGGAGTGGCATGGCATTGTCTGAAATGCCACAGCATGGCATGGCATGGCATGACTATGTCTGATACGACATGGGATAGTGCAGCACAGCATGGCATGGCACAACCTGACATTGTCTGATATGCCACGGCATGGCATGGTATTGTCCGGTATGGCACGGCATGCCATGGATCAGCATGCCATGGATTATGGCATGGCACAACATGGCATTATCTGACATGGCATGGCACAGCATGTCACAGCACAGGACGCTGCCTGCCCTGGTGGCACCCGCCCTGTCCCAGGACAAAGTGGGGGTTGCAGCCACCAGGTGACACTTTTGGGAGCAAAACAAGTGGCATTTTCGGTGTGACAGGGACACGGCGTGGCTGTGCCAGGGCCGGACCCTGCACCCAGTGGGGTGTCGTGGTGCCCCCCTTACCTTCCCACAGCCTGCTCGGCGTCTGCTGGCTCCTGCGTTTCGGGGGTCACGGCCAGGCGGGGACAGTCACCAGCCTCGATGAGGAACCTCTGCGCCTGCGGCGTCTGCTGGGAGCTCATGTCCGAGCCCTGGAGGTGTCCGTCCGGAGAGGAGCAGGGGGGTGAGCTGGGCTGGCACTGCTCCCCCCTTCCCAGAAACGGCAAAAAACTGCGGGGGGGGGGACACACAGGGGGACCCCCTTAACCAGCAGTGCCCCACCCCAAGGACCCCCACTCACCGAGAGGGTGTCCTGGCCTGTCCCCCAACCCACTGCGTGCCTGTCACCCCACTGACACAGCGTTGGCTGCATCACAATAGCCCCCCCCGAGCTATAACAGGTCCCTTTGTGCCCCCCACCTACCCGTCGGGATGGCCTTGGATGCCCAAATGCTGTGGCAGGGTCACTGCAGGGTGATCCAAGGGAGGGACACATCCCAGGCGGCATGAGGACATGGAGAGGTTTCTACTTGCCAATGGCTACCAGCTGGGCAGGACCATCGGGAAGGGCACCTACTCCAAAGTGAAGGAGGCCTTCTCCAAAAAACACCACAAGAAAGTGGCGATTAAAATAATTGATAAGAAGGAAATACCAGAAGGTAAGAGGTGACCCAAGAAAGTCAACCCCATCCTGGGCTGCAGCAAAAGTGATTCCCCCCCTCTGCTCTGCCCTCCTGGGACCCCACCTGGAGCCCTGTGTCCAGCTCTGGAGTCCTCAACACAGAAAGGACATGGACCTGGTGGGACGGGTCCATGAGGATGCTCAGAGAGCTGGAGCAGCTCTGCTGTGAGGACAGGCTGAGAGAGCTGGGGCTGTTCAGCCTGGAGAAGAGAAGGCTCCNTCGGGGGCTTCTAATTCCCAGAGGTCCCTTCCCACCCCGTACCGTGCTGTGACATTCCAAGGACCAACCCCCCCTCCTCCCTCTCTCGGCAGAGTTCATTGACCGATTCCTGCCCCGGGAGCTCCAGATCGTCACACGTTTGGATCACAGGAACATCATCCACGTCCACGAGATGCTGGAGTCGGCGGAGGGGAAGATCTGCCTGGTGATGGAGCTGGCAGAGGACGGGGACATCTTTGACTATGTTCTCCGGGAGGGTCCCCTGCCCGAGCGCCAGGCCAGGACCCTGTTCCTCCAGCTGGTGGAGGCCATGCGGTACTGCCACGGCTGCGGGGTGGCCCACCGCGACCTCAAGTGTGAGAACGCCCTCCTGCAGGGTCCCACCTTGAAGCTGACGGATTTTGGCTTCGCCAAAGTGCTCCCGGGGGATGGCCGGGAGCTGAGCTGGACCTTCTGCGGCAGCACGGCCTACGCGGCCCCCGAGGTGCTGCAGGGCCAGCCCCACGACAGCCGCAAGAGCGACATCTGGAGCATGGGCGTCCTCCTCTACGTCCTGCTCTGCGCCCGCCTGCCCTTCGACGACACCAACATCCCCAAGATGCTGCACGAGCAGCAGAGAGGTGTCTCCATCCCCGGGCACCTGGGCATTTCCAAGGAGTGCCAGAACCTTCTGGAAAGGCTCCTGGAACCAGACATGACCCTGAGGCCTTCCATCGAGGGGGTGAGGAGCCACCCGTGGCTGACGAACCCCTGAGAAGGACTCACCCCCGCTGTTCCCCCCATAGAACCAATTGTTTCTATAACAATGATAAATTTGGAGGCCATCCAGCCACCCTCGGGGGTGCTGTGCCACAGACAAGGCCTGGTTTGTACTTTGGCATTATTTTTTTTGTAATAGAATAGAATTTTTATCAGCTCACTCCAAGCCCTTGGCCACCAGCAGCGGGAAATGGGGGAGAAACGGGCTCTGAGCAAGCCGGGTCCCCAGTTAAACAAACTGGGAGGAAAGGGAAAAGTAAAGTTGCTGCCACACAGCCCCTCCCGAGGCAGCCACCCCCATCCCCCAGGAATTGAGAACACCCAACACAGGCAGAGACTCCGTAGAATTCCTTTAATCGCTGTTATCTGCAAGATCTGTAAAAGGTTCGGAGAAAGTCATCGTTACAAAAACTACCAGCTGTTAGAATTGTTCCTGGTTCTTCACCCCAGCTAGAAAAAGCTCAGGGAGATGGGACGGGGGGGGAATAGCTCAGAACAGGGAATATTGCACAGACAACCAAATGGTTAATTTGACTAAAGAATTTGAAAAAAAAAAACAAACCTAGAAGAGAAGCAGTGACAGAGCTGAGAGCACGGCACCCCCCGAGCTCTGTGCGGTCCCAGGGGACTCCGACCACCAACCCTCAAGGGACCACAGCCCCCCCAAGACCCCCCCCACCGCTGCCACCTCCCCACACCAGGGGTTCCTGCTACAGCCAAACTGGAGCCCAGTTCACTCCAGAGGCTCTGCGGGGCCCAGCACCCACCAAACAGGAGGGGAGCTCAGTCCCCAGCCCTCGTGGGCTCTGCAGGACAGACGGTCTCGTGGAAGTGCCTGAAGTCACTGCTGCCACCGAGCCACCCGTGTGGGCAGCCACAGCTGAGAAACGCCCCAAAGAAGGGGATAAAAACCCACCAAAACAAACCCACCCAATTCTTCCAAGTGCCCCAGGTTAATGCTATCCCAGAAGGAAAAACACAGCTCCCCCCCAGCAGCCCTGGAAAGGGCAGGAGGAGAAGGGCAGCGTGTATAGAACCACCACCCCAAAGGCCAGAGGCAGTAGTGAGGGCTCTGTCCCGTTAGGACAACTGTAATTAGCAACATCCACCCAGGAGCAGCTCGTGCCATTAGAAGAGAAGGAAATGTCCCAACCAGAGAGGCCGTGGGTGCGGAGGAAGCGTCACAAGTGGTCACAGGGGGCTCAGGGGAAGGAACCCAAGCAAGCACAGTGAGGTCTGTGACCCTGGTGGCCATGGGTGGGACACGAAGGGACACAGAGAGTGGACAGACACAGCCTCAGCCCAGCAGGTACCACCCACGCGTGGACACTTCTGCCTCCTGCCAGGCTGGGCGAGGGAAGGGCTGAGCCCCGGTGCCAGGACAGAGTTTAAAGTGGTCACTGGGGCTTGGCAAGGGCTGAACTGGGCACCACACTGGGAGGGGTTCTGCTCCCCGGGTGACCCAAATCACTGCCAGCCCCAGAAGGGCTCAAGTAAGAGCAAGCCACAAGTACTTTGCCTGGGAAATTTAAGTACATGAAACCCAGCAGAGGCAGGCAGTGCAGCTGCAAAGGGGGAAGCTGCAGGTCTCGGCTCTTGGAGGAGCTGCCGCTCTTCCAGCGGGAAATGAGAGATTCCGTTAGAAAAAGCTTCCAAGAGGAAAAGCCAGGCAGAAGCTCAGGGTTTGGCAGGGAGTTTGGCTCCTTCCAGCACGGCCCAGCTCAAAGCCACAGGCCAACTGCCTTTCTCTGCAGCAACGAGGGAAGAGCAGGAGGGGCCTCGACCACAGCATCTCCAGCCCCTGGCTGCTCCCTGCATGGGAGCTTTCTCCAGGGTTGGCCTGGCCAGCAGCGCAGAGCGGCGAGCGAGCAAACAGGCACAGCCAGTGTCCCAGAGAGCCTTTCAACTGCTGTACCACAGACTACACTCACACACGAGTGAACAATCTGCCAGCTGGCAGCCCCGGGGGCACCGAGCCATCCTGCCAGGTGTCCGAGCGCCCGGGGACCCCCTCACTGCATGGCATCTGCCTCCACCCGACACCTTCGGGGCAGACAGTTTTGGCTGGGCCAGTCTCTAGGACCTACTGAAAAAGATGGGATCCCTAGCAGCTACGTGTACGAGTGAACTCCTGCTTCTTCCTCCTCCTCCTCCTCTCCAGGTCTGAAGGGGTCACTTGAGCTGCCCACAGGATTTAACAGGAATGAAAGTCCTCCAGCCTGGAGCTGCAATCCCCAGCACAGTTACACACAAAGGAACCGCGATTTAATTCACTTTCGATGGTGGAAATGAGCCTGTGACACACTCTGGGAGCACTCGCTTTATTCCCAGTCTTCCCACTCTTCGTCTTCCAGCTGCAAACAGGAGAAACACCCCTCAGTTTATTCTGTAACTCAACAGCCATCTGTCAAGAGCTGCTCCTGCCCGTGGCACCTGAGTCAGCACAGAGCCTTGTGCTCCCACACCCTCCCAACAGGGATTTGTTTGCTGTTTCCCCTGGGGAACATGCACACTCATTCCCTCTTTAAGCACATCCAAGCAGCCACTCTCTGCTCCAGCCAACACCTGTGACTCCCACAGTGAGATCCCAAGCTACTCCCGTGTCCTCAAAGAATGAGTAAGGCCTTTGAGGAGCCTCCTGCCAGTGGCTCCAGGCCCTTCCAGGCCAGCAACGTGCTGCATGAAGCCTGGAAGTGGAGCTGACGCCAAGGGATTAACCCTCCTGCTCCAAGGCACTGTGTTCTTTCCCAGGGGAAGCACCCAGCAACGGCAGAGCTCAGGCAGCATCACCCCGGGGAGTCACTGATGGTTTCTGGGAGAGATCTTCTTGTCTATGCTGAGAGAGCACCTCCCCCTCCACTCACCTCCCCAGACACTTCCACCTTCGAGAGCGCCAGCTGCACCTCCTCTTCAGTCATGTCCAAATCAAAGTCCTTTTCCCAGTCCTCACTGATGTCCGTGCTGGAGCCTGGAACCACAGATGTCACAAAGGCATCAGAGCTGCTCACGCTCCCCAGATACAGTTGCCTGAGCAAGGCCCACAAAGCCCTGGCATTGATGAGGCTGGAATCTAGTGCAGCTTGCCCCAGGAGAAATATCCTCCCCCATTCCCAGGAGCAAGCCATCGGCTCACGCAGAGGGTGGCATGGAGAGGGAAGGAAACACCACACTCCCTACACAGACCCCAGCTTTGCTCCCACACCCAGCAGCCCAGGGACCAAAGGTCTGCCCTGTTCAGCCCACAGACTCTCTTTATTATGTATTCACTCTTATTTATATAAAGATTTCCTCTTTAATTTCCTCCTGCTCAACACAAACCCAGCTCATGGTACTCAGCCACCCTGCTGGATCCCGGGTGACTTCCAGTGGCTTTATAACCCTATAACCACCACAGCCATTGCTCTGGAGCCCTGCTGCAGGCTCTGCTGAAGGCAGAATCCCCTGCAATTAAAGATCTGTAAATAATGTCAGTCTGTGGCTCCAGAGACACACCTTTCTTGCCGTTGTTGGAGGGGGTGGATTTCCCACTATCCGAGTTCAGCTCAAAGACACGTAGATCCGTTGGTCCTTCCTCTCTCAGAGTCTCTGTCCTGCCCTGGGCTTTGCTCTCCAACTCTTTGAGCTCTGTAACAGCGGGATGCTCTGAGGATGTAGGTGCAGAAGGACGAGCAGGTTCTGGGGGCTTTGGCAGGGAGCTCTGCTCTTCCGAGGTGGCCTCCAGCAGCCTCTGGGAGAGGTCTCCAGCTGGTTGTGCTCCAGTCTGTAGCTGCGCAGCGGGCACAGAGGCAGGGTTTGCAATCTGAGTCACAAGGGAGATGCTCTCACTGCTCTCAGAGGGACTCCCCTCTGCTGGGGCTGGCTCCGGAGGGAGGACGGCCCAGCTTTCCTCTGAGGGTCCCTTGGGAGCAGTGGGGTGGTTTCCCTCCGGGGCTGCAGGAGCAGATTCTTTCTCTGCTGCTTCTGGCAATTTCAGGTTTGCACAAGGCAGGGGTGACATCCCCAAGAACTCCTCTGTAGGAAGGCAGAAGAGAAGTGAGAGATGTTTCAGCAAGCGTAGCAGCAGCTGAGGGTGCAGCAGGGGTGGCTGCAGCTTGGCTGGGAGCTGGACTTGTGGGAGCAAGGAGAAGCCACCACCCTCTCTTAACTGAGATCCACACGAGCCCTCCCACAGATCCCCCACCATCCGACCCACCTTCATCTTCTTCCCAGCCTGGCTCCTCCTGGTGAATGCTCTGCTCCGCTCGCTGCTTCAGAGCCTCCCTCCGGGCTTCATCCTGCAGGGAATTCAGCCTCAGCAGCTGCTCTCATCCCCACTGCTTTCCTCCCCAAGGCATTTCAGTGTCAGCGACAACAAGGACACAGACAAGCAGCCCAGATCTCTGCTTTTCCAGAAGTGTCTTCTGCCTCTTTAGTCTGTTTTAAGAGGGTTCCTCCTGACCTACCTGCTCCAGGCGATGCACTTTATAGAAGTAGCGCTGCCAGAATTCAGAATGGGAAACAGCCACAGGGACCTGGGAGTGACACAGAGAACACCTGAAGTCACTGCAGGGGGAGGGGGAGGGCTGCGGTCACTGCCCTGCTCCTCTCCCCTCCTTGAGCCTTGTAGCTACCCTCATAACCCGAGAGGCTTCTCAGCTACAGTCCTCAACAGAGAAAGGACATGGAACTGTTGGAACAGGTCCAGCGCAGGGCCACCAAGATGCTGGGAGGGCTGGAGCAGCTCTGCTGTGAGGACAGNAGCCCCAGATAAGCACCAGCAGATGCTCAGACACACATCAGACAGTGACAGAGGAGCTTCTGTTCCAGGTCCATGACAAACGAGCAGGGAAGAAGAATATAATATACTGCGAAACATCCAAACATAGTTTACCATGCAACCACAGTCCTTTCTAACACCAACTCCAGGGCCTAAAGCAGCTCAGAGCTTCCCTGCATCACACCCCAAGCCATCACTTGCCCACCTCAGGAGCCAGGCAGGGCCTTACCATCTTGGTGTAGAGAGCCCGGATGGAAGGGCTGGTTGCCAGTAGCTCTGCGATCTCCCCTTTCTTCTCCTCTAGGTTAAACTGAGAGAGCCAGGCCTCCAGGAGCTCAGCAGGGCCTGCACAGGACAAGCAGAGAGAGAACAGTCCTTGGCACAAACGATGCAGGAACAGTTTTGGGAAGTTTCATCAGAAAGATACTACAGGCCAGAGCAGCTGGGGTGAGCGAGTGGCAAAGGAAGAAGGAGACATGGGGCTCTGAGCCCACTTCATGTTGTGGGTCCTCTGCCAGCACAAGGCCACGCGGTGCCAGCTGTAGTAGCAGTTTAAGCTGGCTCAGCAAACTCTCAGTCTAAGCCAGTCCCCAGAGCAGCAGACAGGTCTGCTCCCCATAAACAGGAGCCCCATCCACAGCCAGGCAAACAGCCCCACCATCCAAAGGCTCCGGGCAGTTCAGGATACCCCACAGACCCCACGCAGGGGCCAGCTCTGCTCAGCACCACCACCAACCCCCCCCGTACCATCAGGCTCATTGCAGTAGGTGGCTGGGTCTGACTGGAGGCTGTAGAGACGAGCCTGGAGGAGACAGACAGGGCAGAGCCATCAGCAGAAGGGCAGGGTTTGGGATTCCACAGCCCAGGGAGAAGATCCAGGACCGCAGCACTCACCTTGGCACTGTCATAGGGCTCTGTGGTACCTGTGGGCGTTGCCATCAGTGTGATGACATCGCAGTCGATGGTCTTATCCGGAGAGGGAGCAAACGTGTCCGAGATGACACCCAGGAAGTCAGAGAGCCCTTTCCTCACCTTTTCAGTTGCACCAGAGGAACCTTCTGTCCTCTGGAAAAGAAAAAGCAGCACGGTGTAAGTCACAGTGCCCACAGCAGCAGGAATCATAGAATCACAGAATGGTCAGAGTTGGAAGGGACCTTCAAGATCATCCAGTTCCAACCCCCCTGCCCTGGGCAGGGACACCTCTCCTTAGAGCAGGTTGCTCCAAGCCCCATCCAGCCTGGCCTTGAACACTTCCAGGGATGGGGCATCAACAAGGACAAGTCTCAGTCTCTGCTGGATAGGTTCCTTTAAAGAGGAGGGATTTCTCTGCCTCCAAAAAAAGTGCCAATGAAGCAACTGTGTGGCCCAGGGCTGGGCTAGGAGCAGGGTGTGGTGGCAGGCACCAGCCTCAGGTGGCAGTGGGGCAGGGAGGTTTGTGGAGAACCAAACCCAAGCTTTGCAGGGAAGGACACAGCCAGGTTTGGGGACAGGGCTGTCACAGCAGCAGCTCTGCAGAACTAAGGCTGGCAGCTTCTCTGGAGACCCCATGTCATACTATAGTGACACTGCCAGTATCCCACCTACACGGCACACTGGGAGAGGGAAAGCACAAGGAACTTGACTCCGCTCATCTCCAGAGGTTCCTCACCCCTACAGCAAGGAAAGACACAAAGTGCTTGGCGTGAAACCTGCACTGGGGAGAAAGTCTGACACCTGGAGCTCCTGGTTATACACTGGGGTTTGTTCCCTGGGAGGCAGGAACATCCTGTTCACCCCTCTCTTTGCTTTCTACGACAAGAACCCCAGCTCTCTCGCTCCCATACTCACTGCCAGCTTGTCCTTGACCACGCTGGCCGTAGCAGCGATGGTGCAGGCTGTGTCATGCTGCACCACTTGGGTGAACTCAGCCAGGTCCCGTTTCATGAATTCCAAAGCTTCTGTAGACTGTAAGGAGATGGCAGATAGATGGGATAATCTTTTTGATCTCCAATAATGCCACGCTCACTCTGGCAACACGTGACACGCTACAAGGATTGAAGTGCAGGAGCCTTTAACCCAGCTGAGCCCTCACCCCAGTTCCCACAATGAGTCCATAATAACCAGAATAACAAAGAGAAACTGCTATACCCAAAACATGCTGCAGTGGGTAGGGCTTTTTAAGAATGGAAGCAGACAGGTTGGGAAAACCCTCGCTCCCAGTTTTGTGTATAATTAACATAAGTAGCACTATCACGGGCAGGAAATTACACATCTGAAAGCCATGCTGTGAGCACATGCCCTCCCCCTCAGCTGGTGATTTTCACATCCCAGGAGCCAGAGATACCACAAAACCACCCCGATTCCCCCTTTCCACCTTCCAACCAGCCCCTTCTCCACTCACAGCCTGCGTGACAGCCACAAGGCCGTCCCCAAGGCCCGGCTCGGCAGGGATCAGGGCCCTTGTTGACACAGCAGCCGCGGCCCGGCCCTCCCCGCGGCTCCCTCAGCCCGCCCCCCAGCCCCGGCCACCGCCGCCGCCTCCTACCTTCTCCTTGACGGCCTGGTAGCTCTGCTGCAGCCAGCTCCGCCACCAGCCCCCGTCCTCCCTGCACGGTGACAACGCGTGTCAGGCGGGACCGGGACCGGGCCCAGACACCGGCCCCGCAGCACCTACCCCTCTTCCACCGGGACCAGGCCCAGACATTGGCCCCGCTGCACCGAGCCCCGAGCTTGCCCCTCCTCCACCGAGACCGGGACCGGGCCCAGACGCCGGCCCCACAGTACCTCCCCCCCCAGGCCTGCCCCTCTTCCACC
>VXBW01001791.1:103493-117170 GCA_013400375.1 Thinocorus orbignyianus
GGGGACGCCGACGCCGACGCCGACGCCCTGCGGCCGCTGCTCGGCCCCTCCGGGACGCGGGGAGAGGCTGGGGGGTCCCCGGGAGGCGGTGGCGGGTCCCCCCCTCCCGGTTAACGGTGCCTCCTCCTCCTTCCCTCAGCAGCGATGGAGATGCAGTCGTACTACGCCAAGCTGCTGGGAGAGCTGAACGAGCAGCGCAAGAGGGACTTCTTCTGCGACTGCAGCATCATCGTGGAAGGCAGGATCTTCAAAGCCCACAAAAACATCTTGTTTGCCAACAGCGGGTATTTCCGAGCCTTGCTGATCCACTACATCCAAGACAGCGGCCGCCACAGCACCGCCTCCCTGGACATTGTCACCTCCGAGGCCTTCTCCATCATCCTCGATTTCCTTTATTCTGGGAAGCTAGACCTCTGCGGGGAGAATGTTATCGAGGTGATGTCTGCAGCTAGCTATTTGCAGATGACCGATGTGGTCAACTTCTGCAAAACGTACATAAGGTCGTCGTTAGATATTTGCAGGAAAATAGAGAGAGAAGCTGCTTTCTACCAGGCTGATAGCAGGAGCGCCAGCTCTGCCAGAGAGGGCACCTCGTACAGCTCCAAGAGCCAGTGCTCTGCCTCTGTCTCTTCCCTGCAGGAGAAGGAAAGGATTTCGGATTGCCAGAGAGACCCTCCCTGTGGCGAATGCAGTAGCTGCCATCCCCTGGAGCTGGTGGTCAGGGAGTCCGGGAGCAGCCGTTCTCTGGACGATGTTAATTCTTCGCTGCCCAAAGTGGTGGAACCCAAAGTGGAGTTTGACTCGGATGAGGTGGAGGTGGAGGTGGGCGACCGGCTGCCGCAGTACCCGACCCCGCTGTCCCTGGAGCAGATGGAGGAGGGGCTGCATGGTGGGCAGGCCATGGACCTGGCCTGCAATAACTATCACATGAAACAGTTCCTAGAGGCCCTGTTGCGGAACAGCTCGGCTCAGAGGAAGGACGAGGTGGTCCATCACTTCGTCCGGGGCTTTGAGGGTAGGCCAGAGGATGCAGGGGTAGCCATGAGTTCCATGATGGACATTCACAGCGACTGGTATGGTGAGGACACAGGTGAGAGGACTCTGGAGGGGGTGCAGGCTGTGGAATTGAGGAGGAAACTGCTCAGTTGTGCCATTTCCTTTGTTACTCTTGTTCTTGTTCAGGAATATATTGCTGAATATTATGCCGTAGCAAAATAAACTATTGTTCTGGACTTGAAAAGAAAGCTGTACTCATTTATTCAGTGCAGCATTCGGGAGGTAAGTATTTGTCACAGCTTTTGCAGTCTCTTTGAAACAGATCCTGGAGCTTGGTGTTGGTGACACTGCTTTAATAAACAATCCTCTCATTTGGGACCTTGTTGAATGGCAGGCGAATTTTTGAAAAGAGTCTTCCTCTCCTGATGTTAGTGTTAGAAAGAGCAACTAGAAAGTTAAGTTGAGCTGCCACAAGAGGGATCTGCTGGAGCACCTGAGAGCAGGAGCAGCTCATTCCACTGGAGCTCCTGCCAGCTGTTACTGCCTTTGAACTTCTGAAGGGCAGAAATCAGTCTCATTCAATGTTGAGTGATACCTAGAAATTCATTAAGAGCACTGAAAGCTTTAAACTGTGGTGTTGCATAAAGGTGAGACTTTTACCTCCAGCAGCAGACTGGCTTTTCTCCTGAGGTTCTGCTGCTTTCCCCAGCCCAGCACCTGTTGGGATGTCTCACTCCTGCCAGCGGGAATGTCTCCAGCAGCAGCCTCGGGGACCTGCAGAAGAAGAATGTTGTGTCCATACATGTTTTTCCTGAAGTGGACAACAAGGATTTGGGCTTCATATCTGCTTACAGTACTGCTGGCCCACAAATTACCTCATCCAAACTGCCTGCTGAAGACAGGAGGTGGCTGTGACAAACACTGCAAGAGCTGTTCAGGATGTGACAAGTGCAGTAACGGTGTGACCAGCAGAGAGGAGATCTTTCCCTGAGTATTCTGGATAGAAAGCTTCCACTCATGTCACTTCCAGCTCAGGCAGCTTTAAGATGTGTGATCCTAAAGCCAATAAACCCAATCATGTCTCTCACTGCTTTAAAATAAGGAATCTGATAAAATCACAAACCCAGTCTTACAGTCACCAAAAGTCCCACGTTACCGGAGCAGAGTGTTGTCACCACACCTTGATGCATAGCAAGGCAAGAGCATCTAACACATGAACTTGCCTTACTTTTTTCCCCTCCTAAAATCTTCAGACTGTTAGTGAATCACTAGAAGAAAAATGCTTCTAGAATTTGGTGAGAACATCAGGTGTTCTGACAACGTATTGGAAATGTCAGTGGTAGGTGTGTTTTAAATAGGGCTGGGGACAAAAAAATAACCCTAAACATTTAATTCAGTTCCATTTCTCTGCTAAAACTGAAAGTCCTAAGCATTTAGGAGAATGGAAGTATCTCTTCTCAGCTTTTAGTGCTTCTGCTGTCTTAGTGTTTTCAGGAGACACCAGGAATGAGAAATGCAAAGTCCTGATCAAAGAGCAGCGCTCTCACACAGTCAGGCTGACAGATGAGATAAACATCGCTCGCCTTTGGGTGTCCCCACCTGCCCCAGTCCTCCTGGCCCCCTTCACAGCTGAGGGAAGGGTAATTGGGCACTTGTAGAGAGCCTGGAAGCAAGGCAGGTCTAAGAACTTTACTTTTTTTAAAGCAGAGCTCTAAACACCCAGCAGGGACTAGCAATGCCTTGCGAAGGTCCAAAATTGGGGGAGATGAGTTTCAGTGGGTGGCCACCCCTTAATACCAGACAGTTGGACAAGCTTTAATACAAGGAAGGTTCTACAGCCCCACCTACCTCAGTGTAACTTAAAGAGCTGGAGGCTCTTTTTTCACCAAAACAGGAGAAACTGATGGTTAGTACAACATCTCAGGCTCTGTGCTGGGAAGGAAGCTCGTGTGGGGTGACACGGGAAAACTTGGCAATACTCATGTTTATGTAAAGTGTGATCTTCAAACAGAATTCTCTCTTTTTACATCTGAGTTCATAAATGACATATTAAGCATGCAGCCTGACTGTAGGAAAAGGGAAATATCATCAGGAAATGTATTGCAGTCCTTCCTTGTGTTACTTCCAATAGAAAGTGAACTCTAAAGGGAATGGCAGTGAAAGGAGCCGTATTTTAGATGGATTTTCCACGTCTGAATTTATGCACATCCTAAAAGCATCTGGGAAACGTCACAATGCTCTTCCCTGTGATTTGTCTTAAAGATTTTCATTTCTATTGCTCTTCAGTGCTAATGGTATCATAAGAAGGAAAAAAAAAAACAAGAAAGAAAAGAAAGTAGAAGGTTTTCTGTGGCTGAGTGTGGAGCCCCCGCTGCACTGAAAGCAAATTTTGGGCACTTGATTAAATGGCTTCTTAAAATGAAATTATTTTGGTTTTCTGTTGTGAGGCAGCTCCCTTAGAGTGTAAGTACAAGCAAGCTGGTTTTCAAGGGACGTGATTCTCTGCAGCTGCACAAATACCTTCTGAAATTGCAGGCCCTGCACAGTCCCAGGTAAGCCAAGTACAAAAAGAGGAGGGAAGTGCAATTATCCTGGCTCAGATTTGCAGTGAGGAGGCTGAGAGGGGTGAACTGCCTAATCTAACGCACTGAGGGTTGTTGTTTTTTTTTCTCCCACAAAAGGTGATGTGTTAGTGGTGCCCATCAAGCTTCACAAATGCCCCTTCTGCCCCTACACGGCCAAACAGAAAGGGATATTGAAGCGGCACATCCGCTCCCACACGGGCGAGAGGCCCTACCCCTGCGAGACCTGCGGGAAGCGCTTCACGCGGCAGGAGCACCTCCGGAGCCACGCCTTGAGTGTGAGTCTGAAAGTTTCCATCTGTCAGGAAATCTTAAAAAGTTGTTGGCTTTTAAAAGTTTCCCAGTGGTATTCTGGAGTCCTGTGTCCAGCTCTGGAGTCCTCAACATAGAAAGGACATGGAACTGTTGGAACAGGTCCANAATTTTCCACACGATGCTTGCTGCCAACCTGAGAAACTTTTGCCAGAAGTTTAAGCCACTGCTCTATGGTTCATTAGTACTTATGTAGTCCCACATCTTTATCACTGGAAACATGATGGGCTCACCTGCCCTTTGACTTAAGTGTAGATGTTTTTCTGTTCCAGGAATATTTGCAAAGCATCACCCAGGAAGAGCGAAAGCAAGAAGGCAGGTAGCCTTTTTTTTTTTAATTTATTTACCAGAATCTTTTATTTTGAACTCCAGGTGCATCGCTCCAACAAGCCCATCATCTGTAAAGGCTGCAGGAGAACGTTCACGAGCAGCCTCTCACAAGGGTTGCGCCGCTTCGGCTTGTGCGACAGCTGCACGTGTGTCACCACCACCCACGAGGATTCCATGCCCATCAACCTCAGCCTGATGGAACCTTCCTCGGAAGGGCGGGAGAAGGGTGACCCCGAGAACGACTGGCCCATATACGTGGAGTCTGGAGAGGAGAATGATCCAGCAGATGATGATGATGGGGATGGGGATGACAAGCAGGAGATCCACAGGAGTTTATCGGACCGAGAAACACTCATGTAACAGCGAGAGGAGAGTGGGAGCATTTAAAGTCTGGCTGGTCACAGAAAACTGTATTTGCCCAATTAGTGAGACTATACTGGTTTTTATTATTCCATTTTTTTTTAATAGAAGAGTGGGGAGAATTGGAATTTTTAATACTCTTAAGTTTTCAGTGCTGTGCACCAGAAATCTGTGAAGAATCTTCTGTCTGGGGTTCACAGAGCTTGTACTTGAGCAATTGCCAGCGGTGACTCTGCCTCCTACTCTTGATTTTGCAGGTGGAACATCTCTGTGTTGTTTTAAAAACAGGTTTCTTCAAATAATGCTGATCTGACAAGGAGCCTCACCTTCTCCCTGAAGATTCCATTGAAAGAGATGTAGTTTTCACCCATTACTTTTCTAAAGTAAGGTGTGATCCTTCTGTATCCAGACAGTATTATCGAAATTGTAAACCTTAAGTGTTTGCTTAGGCTGGATTTGACCTGGAAACCAGGGCAGACAAACCAGGATAACAAAAATATGCTGCTGCTGAAAGCCCAGACAGTAAGAATAAAAGTATTTCACGTGTCCTTAATTGCAGGTATTTAGAGAACAAGCTGCTTCTCTCTTGTTTTTACTGCATCTCCCTCTCTCCAGAGCTTGGGCTACAGATTTTCAGATGTGTCTTTGATGTCATTTAGACATCAGCAGCCTTGGCTTAAGAAATCTTAAGCACACGTTATGGTGTCTCGTGTCCTGCTCTCTCAGTTTAGGCTACATGAACTGTCCCATTCAGCTTTTTACAGCAGGAGTTACAAGCTGTCAGTCAGGTTACTTGGGAACTGTGATCCTGGTAGATTAAATAACCAGGTTCACAGCTGATGTAGCCCCAGGAGCAGTTAGACAGATATATCTCAGCTGTGCATATCAAAGAGCTCTGAATACCCTTTTGGATGTAAATGGGTATGAAATCTCAGACATTTTTACTAGCCTCTTTGTATGCAAATCCTTTTCTTTCTCTTTTAGTACATTTCCTTCTTGTCTTTGGTGATCCTTCTCATGGTTTATGTTGTTGTGTGAGTTTATCCAAGTACTGTTTTGTGGTTTTTTTAAAGAAGTCAAACTTCAGCGTGGACCTCATGTTTCTTTGCTGGGATAGATAAAGGTTGGCATTTAAAGGAGGTGAGATTTGTTATTTTTTTTACTTTTCCAGTACCAAGTTGATATCAAAAATCAACCTGGGAAGCTTTAAAAGAAAACCTAATGCCAACAGAAAGCCTGGTTGCTTATGGGTAACCTCCTGTTTCCTACTGAAGGGACAAAACTGAAATATACTGTGAAATAAGACTGTTAATGCTTCTTTACTATGTTGTTCTTAAGTGTTTCATGAAAAGGCAAATTGTATATGAGTCTTTCAGCTGGGGGAAGTGCTGGAGCAAAGCCTGAGACAGACATGGCTGAGAAAGAGTGAGCAGTTCCTCCCACTTAACAAGACGGTGCTTCGTGAGGGTTTTAGTGTAAAGAAAGACTTTACACTTGACAAACAGTAACAGAACCTAAAAAACAAAGAGCCCTCTGATTTAACCAGTCTGGGTTTGGTTTTTTTTTTTGCATACCTTATGCTTTTATTTGACATACTGAAAAAGAACAGTTGAGCCTTTCTGTCTGCTTCACCCTACGGTGACAGCAGCCCTATACTGATGTCAAATCTACTCGTGAGAGGTGATGCTGATGTCACAAGTGCAGCTAAGAATTCCTTGCCAGATTGAGTAAGGTGAGGAAAGAAGAAACAACCTTATTTTTAAACAAGTTGCTTCCCCAGCCGATTCCTGAGCATGGCAGAAGGTAAAGAAACTTGTTTGGAAGTGGCCTGGTGGAAGTTCCTGCTGAGTGGCACCTTCACAGGAAGGAACTGGCATCTCTTACTATGTTTATTTTCTGTAAATTAAGTTGCTAAAGCTTTCAGTGGTCCCTCTGTAAACCTGAGTTTGTAGTAGCTGACCAGTATCATAGCAGCACACATCTCACTGGGACAAACTAAAAAAATCAGGGCTCCATAGCCCATTTTCAAGTTATCTAAATTAAGACCATCAAAGAAACATCTCATGTAAATACCAGATTTGGAGCTGAGCTCCTTTGAAAACCCTGCTGTTATTTTGGGTCCTGAGCACTTAGAAATCTGAGCAAAATGTGGGCTGGCAAATGTTGCCAGCACATGTGAAAATGCCACCTCCAGCCCGGCAGGGCTAGTCTTTTGGACTACTTTTGGCTTTGGTTTTGCCAAGTCCATCCAACATCAGAGGGTTTTTTTTTTTGTATCTGCTTCTCTGATAAAGGAAGGGCTTCTCTGTATGAAAAACCTGGAAAAGAGTCACAATATTTGTGTCTGTCGGGAGAGTAACTCTCTAACTGAAGTGGGATAAGAGTGTAAATAGGGATCTGGAGTTATATTCAGTGACCAGGCATCCCAACCTCTGGTCATTCCAGCTTGAAGGTGCCACCTCATTGTAAATATTGGTAGAGGCCACTAGAGATGGTTCTGGCTACTGAGCCACTCTGAAAATGTCAGAAAATTCGGCTTCTGGCAGGGCTGAGGTTTGGGGTGACTCTGGAGCCGTGATTGGGAGCGGGGGAAATGAACCTCTTCCAAAAGTCTGTATGGAATAAGAGCTGCAGGAAAGGCTGCAGAGCCCTTCAGCGATGATACTCCAAGCTGCTTTCTTCGGTCTTAGAGATTGTTCTTGTGTGTCTTGTGCCTAGAGAATGGAGCTGTGTTAAGGTGTGTGTAACGCCGGGGGGGCGTGGGTGGGGGGTTGGCCGTTCCCATTCCAGATGGAAAGTGACCACCAATGTGGATGTTTTTCCTGTTGATCTGTCATATCGTGCTGCTTTGTTTCCAGTGGAGTCCTTCAACCTTTGTATTTAGAAGTTTATCCACGTTCTTGTGACCTCACGTCCGTGTAAATCTGTTTTGCTGTGCTTTCCACTTAGTTTTTGGATGGTTTTTCCTGAAATCTTCCGTTGTAGATCCAGCCTCTACAAGCTTTGAGAAAACCATGTAGCAGTTTGAAAATATTCATATGGTGCTTAACGAAGAATCCAAAATAATCAATGTTTTTAGGAAAAGTCTTTCTAATAGAATCTCTTTCTCAAAGGTTTTTAAAGGTGGTGCAGGCTACGTGTCTTAAAGTCTTAGCCCTACGTAGCTGACTTTGTTCAGGAGTTTATGTTTTAACGTACTTTTGCACATAATTGCAGTGTATTTCACTGAGGGAATACAGCCTGCACTGGTATTCGTGGTGCATTTAACCTCTTGGTGCAAGACCTTGTAAATCTTCCAAATGTGGTTATTTAATTCCCTGATGTTTTGTAAGGCAGTTTCGTAACTGAAGTCCTTTAGTCTGGTTTAACTGACAAATTCTTATAAACCGAACCTGATTTGTAGAAGTGACTTAACTCTATTTGTGGATTTTGGAGAGTTCTGGAGCTTTTTGATTGTCTAGAAAATAAAACTCTCTGAGAGGGTTGCTTTGATTTTGATTTTTATTTTTTACTCTTCAAAAGTTGACTGAGTAAACCTGAGAGTGTCCAGATTAAGGCTCTTGTTTTGATTTCTTGAAATTAAGAATGAATATATCCACTTCCAGCAGCAGACACTTTGCAGGCAAGAGTCTTGATAGGAAAGGATTAAAAGGATGTTGTCAACTTAAAACCCAGCCAGCTGGTGGCTTTTGTAGGAAATCTTTTATATTATTAACAGCAGCTTTGTTTCCTTAACAGTTTTTGTAGTTTTATAATAATCTTAACTTTTTAAACTCCTTTTAAAGCTTTTCATTTTTCATGCTGGGTGAGAAAAATCTGTGCAACTGAGAAGCACTCGCTGATCTGAGCTCAAAGAAAATGCTGTCAAATGCCTACAATAAAATGTAGGTGGGGGGAACAGATTCCCAGGTACTCTTTTGAGATAATTTTGAATGACATTGGGTATTTCATAAACAGACATTTTTAAACCTGCTTTTACAGACGATGATATTTAAACCTGTATTTATCTGTTGATTTAGATTATCCTTAATCGATGAAAACTGAAAGAACTCCTCCTTTCTTTCCACTGCTTTCATTGGAGCAGTGAAATCTGTTCACTTTTATTATATTGGGATCTTTTGGTTTACACACTTGTTTCAGAAGTGCCTGGGAATTATTCATATTTCAAAACTTGTTCATTATTGGTTTTTTTTTAATTGTTAAATAATTTTTGTTAGTATTACAGATTTTTTGATCCAACTTAAGTTGACAGTGCCCTTTAACATGCTCGTAAAAATTGCATTTCTTCTTTTAAAGGCCACTGTTAACATATCAGCCAAGTAACTGAAGGCAGCCTGGGTTTTGCCTGTTGTTGGATTGTTTAAAATTCAGATTTTCTACATGTCTAGAAATATTAGTAACATGTATGAGAAAATAAAGGGTGTGAAATTGATGCAACCCTGCCAGTGGATCCATTTTTCACACGTTGTGCGGTGTCTGTGCCCACATGGAGCTGCTTTTAGGTCTGGAGTTAGAGTTAGGATGTCACAAAACCAGTGAATATAACAGCTTTTTTGATGTTTATTAAACAAGTGTCTGATACTTGTAAACTACAAAGAAAAGAAAACCAACAAACCACCACCAACAAAGACCAATCAACCAAAAATCAAACCAGACACCACCCCCCTGCCCCTCCCAAACCAGAGGGCTGCACACAGCAACTTTAAATGCCATCCCCAAATATCCAAAGGCAATATACTGGGCTTTAAACTTTACAATAAACCGTCAAAATCTATGATTCTCTACATTCTTACATGCTTTTAGCACATCCATCTACATCCTGTGAAGGCTCAGACACACACGATCAGCCCCATTGACCACAAGATTACTGAGAAAGGGAAAATTGAAGCATACATTGACAGCTTTGAAAAACTAGAAACCAGCTCTTAGAAATTTTCCAAGTTCTTCAGCCTTTCTAGTTTTAATAACTGGGCATTTTCCACAGATGAGCAATAGAGAAGTTGCCCTGGTTCTGCTCCTGCTGCGGAGATCTGTGAGTGCGTGTGTGGGGTTGGAAGAGAGAAAACCAAAATAAACCAAAGCTGAGAACTAACGTGCATCACCATCACAAGGGCAATTAACCCTTTTTAAGGGGTGGGGATCAAATGTTTTAAGTGCTTTTTGTAACGTTTTTTCTACAGCAGTGCTTTACTGAATTTGTCTTGGCTGTACGTTTAAATTGTGCATGTACTGCGTTGCTGTATGCAGTCTGGTTCTTTTATAGCTGAAGAACAGAAAACATTAAATAAATACTAACCTCACAGGAAGGACACATTTTTTCATTTTTCACATGGAAGATGTGGGACATCGAAGGACTCATCTTGTCTCCAAGGACTCATCTTCCTCCAAGGGCCATGGGGCTGTTGTTATCACTGGTGAAAAGGACTCCCTGTGGGAGAAGGAAAGCAGGAGTGCAGGGCAATCAAGGGAGATGAGAGGCTGCCAAAGAGCTTGCTAATGAGTCAGGGACAATCAATATGTAGATCAAGGTCTAAGTCATCAACACAAATGAGCTGTATGCAAATACACAAGGATTTTAGGGCTTAAGGGAAGCCGGGTCAAAGATCGGAGTACGCAAAGCAAGTATTTAATAGAATTCTATTGGTACAGAGTTAGGAATTTGGGTTCCTGCTGTAGATGCTGCTGCCTCTGTCACCACCATCAAACCTCAGGCTGCAGACCCTGCTCAGGAGACAGCCTGCTCGCTACTGTGAGGCATATACAAGCAGATGGAAGATTCCTCCTTGTACTCAACATTTTAGGACAGCACATTATGATTTCCTTCTCGTTTTGAAAAATGAAGTGATCTCCTGGCGACCTGGAGGCTGAACAAGCGTTTGTGTTTGGACCAGAAGAGAACAAGGATGCGCCCTTGGGATCTTTGTGAAGACAACTGACCTCCAGAAACTGAGGGTGAGTCCAGTGGCTTCATCACACAGAAAGCTGCTGATGCTGAAACCAAATGAGCTGGCAGTGTGTTAGATTAAATTATAATCTCATTCTTCACTCATTTTTGGTGTCTTGCATACAGTTCTCCTCTCTCCAGACCATGCCTGTCTAGCTCAGAAAGCTCTTTCATTATGACCGGGATACAGTCTTATCTCGCATACTTCATATTCCTCAAGGCATTAGGTCCTGTAACACTGAAAAGCTTCCTGCCATGGAATAATTAGTAACTCACCTGTGAACTACTGAAATACACAGAGATATTTATGTCACACACAGTTTCTCAAAAGCTTTCAATCAAACAAAATGTTCTCTGAAAATTACTTTTCTTTTAAGAGGTCTAACACTATTTTAAAAGCAACATTTTTTTTTGCAAGAGCATGGATTAAAATTCCTGCTGTTCACAGTTTCTCATTAAAGGCATTTTTAGATACAGTATGAAATAAAAAAAGCACAACCAATTAGTTCCCCAAGTACGATACGTTTCTGATCCAGTGGAAAAAAAAACCTGCAGCTATTTCTTCAATGGTGGGAAAAGTAAAGAATTTTAATTATATTTTCAAAATTTAAAATCAAACGCTTGGTAAAGGCACGTTACTTTACTCACACATTTGGGAAAAATCCTTTGCAGCTCCCAACAGATTAACCCTGGGAATCAACACATCAGTCTTTGAACTGCGGTACTTTGGGCTTTCTACCATACTTTTTGGAGTTTTCTTTGGGAAGAAATATCCCCACATATTTAAAGTGAGAAAACATCCTATAACTGAAGTCTGTGATTTTTCAGAAACATTTATTTTAAGAAAAACTGAAATCTTTTAACTGATGTTAATTATACTTGGTTCCTGAAATCCAAATAAGACAACGCAAGTCACACTAATAGTTTTTGTATCAGCACTAACAAAGGCATTTTTTTTTTAAGGTGATTTGTAAATTGTTCTCTGTAAAGCAGACTATCGGTCTTGCTCTGCAACACTCCCCCTGTTGCTGCGAGAAGCACCTCCTCTACATAGTTGCCAAGTTTATTCCCATTGGATAAAGCTCTAAACAGTATCTCGACTTCAAGTGGAACTTCCTTGGCTTGAAACAGTAACTCCAAAATTTAGAAACACAAACCAAAGGACTAGATTAAACTCATTTCTAGAATCAGTGGGTTGTTTGAGATGTATTATTGTGCAAACCAAAATGAAAACGTAGGAGAAAACCCAAGTCTGTTCCGGGGCCGTTCCTGGCTGCGCGGCGCAGGCTTGTGGGTGAGGTTTCTTAAGTATTCTGAGAAAAGCACTTGCAACATCTTTAAAAAATTTTAATTAAGCTATTCTAGATACCACTGCATTTTTCCCCCTACTTTTTAAATTCTATTACCTGTTCCTAGCAGACTAAGAGCACTTGCAGTCCTGTTAATACTGACACAACCTATTACCAAGCAGAACATTCTCCGATATACAAGTGGAAGTCCCCATGACCTGAGAAGTCACCTAAACTCAAACAGAACAAATACCTACAAAGAGGGTTTTTTTTCCAAAATGATGCTTTCAGCAGATGAAATAATTTGGGCATGGATCTGAAACATATACATAGAATGTTAGATAAAAAGGTGTGCTGCCTAGTTGAAGCAGTTGAACACAGACAAAATCAAACTTCAGAAGAATGAATCCTCTGCCAGACTTTTATCATTTCTCTTTTCCCCTCTCAGAACCACGGCAGGTTCCAGTATCTGCTCTGAAATGAGTGTGGGAGCTGCACACAGCATCAAAACACAACTGTGAGCTATTAATTAATGGGCAGAGCAGGGAGAAGCTGGGTGCTGGGGTTGTGTTGCCTCATCCTTGAAAGAGGAACGATGAGGACAAAGATGCTTGTGGTCCTCTAGGCTGGCTTTGGAATCAGCTCTGCTGATACTCTCTTTAAACACCGATGTAAAGCAAGATAAATTCCATGAGGTTTGCAGGTGATGCTGATCAGAGGATGACTACGGATGGAAGATATGTGACACGGCTGGAAGAGGCTGGTCAGATGGAGGTATGTCAGCCTGCAGTGTTTTCTGTTGATAATTAACACCGTTGCCCAGTGGACTGAAAAGATCCATGTGAAATCCTGTGTAAATTCCAATCAATTCCATGTTGAGGAATGATTAATTCGAGCTGCTCAGGTAGAGAGTAGAGTCCTATGCAAGCAGGATGGGTCTCATGAAGGATTTTAAAAGCGTGGCCCACGTTTGAAAGGGGATGAATGTACAAAACTGGATGCTTATTAAAAAGGGCACATTAAGCTGGTGAAAAATATTGTTGCAATATAAATGTATATAAACCAAATAGGACTAAATGTATACGATGCACTGGGAGAGTGTTTGGAACTATTAGAGGAAAAGTCTTTAGATATCTTTCCCATTTTGCTACTGTGGAGAAAGGAGCTTAAATTGTTTCAAGATGGAATGTCTTAAGTTCATGGAAGGGGAGGCTGAAAAGGACACAAAGGATATGGCTAAGGCAGCGTGGCTCCCATGGGAAAACAAGTATTTATGAGAAATTACTGGGGCGTCAAGAGCACAGAAAAGATCCTGGTGGCAAGAAGAGGAAGGAGAAAGACGCCCAACTTGGAGTGAGAGAAGGTGAGAGGTTCAGGTATTAGCATTTCAGGCCTGGTTTTTATCATAAGATGTATGAGTGGGGAGGGGAAAAAAGGGAAGAAAAAGATGTTAGATCTCCTTTTGAGGAAGCTGCAGGCGCGTTAAAGAAGGATTTGGGTCACCAAGGCCCCCGCTATAGCTAAAGGTGTGAGAAGGAAGCATCTAGGGCACCGCATCCCCACCCGGGCAGCATGTGGGTGTGGGAAGAGGCGAGCAGCCCCGTCTGCAGGGCGCTGAGGCGGAGGAAGCGGCTGGGCTGCGCCTGCAATCGGTGCGTTGCCCCTTTAATTGTGTCCCCAGCCCTCGGGCGTCTCNGCGGGGCTCTCGCACGCCGCCAGGCCAGACCGGGCGCCGGGATTTGGGGGCGGAAACGGCCCCGCGGCCAGCCTTGCTGCGAGGGACAGACAGCGAGACACGGTCCCCGGGCTCCGCAGTCCCCGGGGCCGCCGGGGTCCGTGAGCGGCGGCGACCCGCTGGCAGCTG
>VXBW01001791.1:126114-138884 GCA_013400375.1 Thinocorus orbignyianus
GGGAGATGGCGGGAGCGGCTGCTCGCGGAGCCGGGAGGCGCCTCCGCGCCTCGTCGGGCGTCCCGGGCTCCCGGTGACCGAGCGACCAATTCGGCCGGGAGTGCCGGTGAGTGACGGCGGCCTCCGCCAATACCGGGGGGAACCCGGGGAGGGCGGGCGGGCTGCGGCCGCCGGGGCTCTGCCGCAGACCCTGAGCCGCCCGGACCGGGATGTGCCCGCGGCCATCGGGGTGAAGGCGCGGAGCCTCCGGAGACCCTGGCTCCCACACGGCAGAGGGACCAGGTCCTTTTCCTCCATCTGCCAACCCCTCACGTCTTCGCCGGTGTGATCTCAACTCTTTCAGGATAGGCAGGAATCCTGCTGAGGCACCTTCACACCTCTTTCACAGCTGTTAAATTTCTTTTGTTGCTACCGGTTTAGGGGCTGCAGGGAGTTGGGAGATAAACAGGATGCGTGTTATCACATTCCCAATATATGTTTTTAAAATAGACCTTTCATCTTTAAACTAGGACTCTGCAGCATTGGTTTAGAGTTTCATAACCCTACTTGTTTTTTACTTTACTTTAGAGTAAGCCTTCCCGCCATCCCTGCCTGGAATGGAGATTTCTTCCCATCAGTTTCACCTCCTGGAGCAGCTCAACGAACAACGGAAGCAGGACTTGTTCTGCGACTGCAATATCCTGGTGGAGGGAAAGGTCTTTAAAGCCCACCGCAATGTGTTGTTTGCCAGCAGTGGCTATTTCAAAATGCTCCTTTCGCAGAGCTCGAAGGAGTCGAGCCAGCCAACTATAGCTACTTTTGAGGTCTTCTCCCCAGAGACGTTCATGGTGATCCTGGACTTTGTGTATTCAGGCATATTGTCTTTAACTGGACAAAATGTGATTGAAGTCATGTCAGCTGCAAGCTATCTGCAGATGACAGATATTCTCAATGTCTGCAAGACCTTCATTAAGTCCTCGCTGGATATTAACGAGAAGGAAAAGGATCATTACCTCAGCCTATCGGGCAAGAGCACCAACAGTG
The DNA here is from genome assembly GCA_013400375.1 of Thinocorus orbignyianus. NCBI lineage: Eukaryota > Metazoa > Chordata > Aves > Ciconiiformes > Thinocoridae > Thinocorus > Thinocorus orbignyianus. The sequence goes on from VXBW01001791.1 coordinate 127,138, forward strand.
AACCTGCCCATCCATCGCTTTATCGGTCGAGAAGGAAAGCAAAGAGCAACCCCCGGCGTTCCTACTCAGTCCCAGAGGAAAAGACTAATACAGTGAATGAAAATTCCTGGAGTAGTTACAGCAGTTTCCTGTCCTCACAGGTCATTCTTCAGCGGGCAGAGACACAGCTCTCGAAGAGAGGCAGAAAACAGGGCTCAACGAGGAAGCGCCGAAAGCACCTCGGGCTGTCGCAGAGCCGGGATTCGGCGCAGTGTAAATCCAACAAAGCTGAGCGGGCCGGGGGTGGTGGCAGCACTCCCGAATCTGGTCACATCTCCCGGGTTAGAGAGGAGGCCCAATTCGATGCTGAGAATGATGCTGGTCACGATGATTACGGATACAATCACGAAACAGAAGCCATACCCAAGAGGTGGTCCGTAGCTCAGCTCGAACAAGAACTTTCAAGAACTCCCGAGTTCATGGAGTTAAAAGCAGAGGAACTGTACACCTCGATGCCCACAATTTTAGGTGTCATGAGTAGCTGGAATGAAGGTAAAAATTAGATACATCTCTAAAAATTGTATCTTTATTTGGAAAAACTGAGATGATCTTTTGGAGATAATCTGTATAGCTGCATGAAAATCCAAACGATGCCTAGAGTTGCAGATTATTTCTTGATCAGTTAGAGCGTAGCGCCCAACAGAACGAGAGACTCTGCAGCCAGAAAAGGGGGTGAGAACTGGGATCTGAGAGCCTGACATTGTGTAAAGTTACAATACATGTCAGGTTATTTGGACCCCAGTGAAGTTTAATGAAGCCTAAAGAGCTGTAACGGACTTGAGGACCTGAAGGATTGAATTTCTCTTGCCATGTCCCAGATACCTGGCAGAAATAGAGGCATTCAACCTAAATCCAACCCAAGTTCTTCACAAGAGAAGGTCCTGTCCATTGGCAGGACGCTGCATTTCCCCTTGAGGTTCAAACCAGCCCAAACTTCAGAACTGTTTGGCCACACCACCTAGAGCAGCTCAGCTCTCCATGGCCTGAGAGCACAGGCTTCAGCAGGTGGAGTACAGCTGACAGGTGCATCGTGTGCATTGCTTTGGAAACTGATGCATCTGTATTTTACTATAATTGCATAATTTCAGGACATTTGGCTTCCCAGTGTATTACATAGAGATAATAAAGGTCAAAGCTATGAACTGTTAGCTGATGGAAGAGGCAGATGTGATGACTGTACATTATCACTATGTATTTATGACCATTTATATGTCTAAAAAATACCCTGAGTGAGAAAGAATCCACGATCAAATACTGTTTGATACGTTCAATACAAAATATTGGGGTTTGGGGGATTATATTGTGGGATTTTTCCTACAAAGTGATAAACCAGAGGAACGATGAGCTGCTGCTTATGTAAGCTGAAAAATACTCAAACTACTCCATCAAGAAAGGCTGCTGCTATTTGATATTTCACCTGTATTTCTCTCTAACAGATGACCTACCTCGGATGCGATTCAAATGCCCCTTCTGTACACACACAGTCAAACGACGCGCAGACCTGAAGCGGCACCTCCGGTGTCACACGGGGGAGCGACCGTACCCGTGCGAAGCCTGTGGGAAAAGGTTCACCCGACTGGAGCATCTACGGAACCACTTCCAAACGGTACGGCATTCCCATCGGGGTTCAGCCTGGGCAAAAAACACCACGAGATGTCATTGGCACCAGCTGTTCACTCATTGCCAGATCTAAAATAGAGAAAAACGTCCTAATTGCACATCTATTATTCATTATTTAAACTGGCAAATTGTATTTTTAATTTTGGTGGGGTTTTTAGGTTCTTTTTTGTTGGTTTTTTTTAGAATGATTGAGTGAATTATCCTTTCCTGACAGTTTCAAATTTGAAATCTCTTTAGATACACCAAGCTGGCAAGCTGATCTGCAGAAAATGCAAGCGCCACGTAACCGACCTCACAGGATGTGTTGTTCAGCAGGGAACAAGACGCTACAGACTGTGCCATAAATGTCTAGCAGAAGCTAATTTTGACAGCATCCCCGATGATTTAGATGCAGAACATTCTCCTGTCTCCTCCACGGGAAACAAATGTTCCAAATGGGCTTTGGAGGAGGAACAGAAATCGGAAGAAGAGACAATGGAGGAGGAACCATATAATTTGGTTGTCCGACACATTAAGGAAGATATTCCAGATGAGGCAGAGGAAAAGGTGAAACCAAATCTTCGGTAGATTTATCTGTGTATTTGTTACTCTTGTATTCAAGATTAAATTACTTGTGTCCTACCAACTATTGTTGGTTTATTACTTTCATTAAAATGAAATAATGCTAAGATTCTATTACAAAAAGCAAAATATGGATTACAAGTTGTTTTATACTTACAGACACGGAACAGTGTAACTGCTTCTAAGTATCATCTAGAAAGTACTTATTATCTAGAAACTGTTGAGAATTGGTTTCTATTTCATCAGACTTGCTCAGAGCTCCTGTTCATAATGAAAGTGTGAACCAATTTACAGTCCTACAATGGCTCTATACCACATAAATTTTTAAAAAAACAAATATTGATGATTTGCTTTGAAAAAGTCATACTAAAGTAAGCAGCTAAGAAATGTAAACCCCATTTTTGTTGACGCTGTAATTAACGTGTATATGCACTTCAGAAACTTAGTAAAGAAAGCAAGCAGAATTCTTCCTGCTGAAGAACCTATTTACGAGAGCTTTGTTTTCTGAGTAAGCTTAACTGCTGCTTATATTTGAGAAAAGCATGATTAGTTTTAAAGAATACACACAGCCATACGAAGTAGAATAATGAACAGAGTATCTCTAGTGCACTGGGATAGTATGAGTTTGCCTTTTCAGATATGCAGTGGGTTTGTACTGTGAGTTTTAAAGAAAGATACACTAACGTGGTTCCAAGAAAATAAAGTGCAATCATTGGAAGTAGAGTTGTCAGGTTTTTTTCCATTATGTTTGGGGTTTCTTTTTCAGGACTGGTACAAGATTTGCTTAAATTCCTGTTAACCTTATGCTGAGATAATAAAGAGGACAAGTCTCTTCAATTTCAGTGGGACATCCGTGACTTAGATCATAGAGCTACTTTAGAAGGGCTTCCCTGCTTGTATAAGTTTAGGATGCTTAAAGGATGTTTAACAGTCAGCATAAAAACATTGTTTATAAGGACAATTTCCCTTAGAGTTTAAGCTGTAATTCTAGAGTATTTTCAGCTTTTTTTAGTAATTTTTTTTCCCCCAGTCATTTGGGTCAGAGAACCTCCACTTGCTAAAGAAACTGAAAATGCTCAGTACTAAAGTGATTAAAAAAAATAATAAAAAATCCCTGAACATATAGAATAAACATTCTGACTGAGCAGAGAATGGCATTCCCAGGAGGTACTCTTGATAAAAGAGCCACTCTTTGGTCTCATGGCTCATTTTAGGCTATGTTTTCTTTCCTGTTAGCAGAATCTGTAGTTGGAGGTTACTGCCAAGCAAGCAAAAATTCCCCACAGAATTTGAGAACAGCAATATTGATTCACATCTAGGTTCTCGCCGTCTCCAATAGTTGCCATTAACAGACACCTAGGGAAAAATGAGAACAGGGCAAAGCCTACAGAACTTGCTCAACCAACAGCAAGAAAAGAAGGGTTTGCCGTTTAAGCATGTTTTTGAATTAACCACTTTCAGGTAGTTAATTGTCTCGCAGGACCCTAGCTCAGTGAGGGACTACGGCCATCCCTGGGGCTTCTGCAATGAACTGGGAGAACAGGACTTCCAGTAAACATGCTGCCGGCTGAAACCTGTCACTCCCACAGCCGCGGAAATGGAACAAGGTGACTTTAAGGCTTGTTTTATATAAGTACTTAGTTAATATAGAAAAAATAATACTAATAAATTACTTACTTAGTTAAGTCCGAGTATTTTTCTAGCAAGTTCCTGTAACCGTTTCTAAAAGCAGAGCACTTTAATGCGTTACTACATCCTGTGACTGATGGTATGCGCAGGATAACACAGTACTTCTATAAAGTTAAATTTTAACTAGATGAGATTCTGTTCTGCCGTTTCAGAGGACTGGGTAAAGCCCATGCACCTCCTCCCCCTCAGCCCCAGCCCAAAATGGCCGCCACCCCCCTCAGCTCTGCAGACAACAAAGCCGCCTCAACTCGACGCCTGATTGGCTAATCCCAGTCACTTGACCCAGCCAGCCAATGAGGCGTCGAAGCGGCGCTGAGGGGCGGGAGCAGCGCTGTGCCCGCCTGAGGGGCGGTGGGGGACCGCCTCTTCCTCTCCTTTCTATTTTTTGGGGAAGGGCTATTTGACAAATCTGTTTTTGGTAAATTTGGCTGAAACCATTACACACGCATAATTCATTGGTGTTAAAAATCCCACGGGCCAAAATTATTCACACACAAATCCATTTAAGTCTTTCAGGCCAAGTTTTATTCCAGTGTCAATGCTCTCTCAAAAAATAAAAGGGATTTTATCCTTCAATCTTCACAACGTGGAAATAAAACCCAGATTTATTTAAGATGACTTTACAGCAAAACAAAGATGAGATGCCACCTCCAGAGATGAGGCACTTGTACGATTTAATGCTAAAAAACCCACCAGGTCAGGCCAGCACCCACCATCCCTCACAACAGCAACAGTGGGAACAAGCATTTGTCGTCCTGCAATTTAAAACAAAACACGATTTCAATCTTTTTTAATTTTTAGGACTAATTCTGATCCAGTGAACTGAAGTCCATAATCCTTTGACATTAAAGGATTGTCTGTGTTGTCCTTTCCCAAGGATGAAATGGAACCCGATTCAAAATGCCTCCTTTTTAAAAGACAGAATTTGGCACAGCCCCTTCTCCATTGCAAAGCCACCTGCTTTTCAGTGATAATAGGTGCTTTGAGAATCCCCTGTACAATCTCATGCTTCAGGATTTCACGTGGAAATCTATTCACAGCAATTCAGCACCACCTGCTGGCATGATTTTTTTATTTATTTTGAAATAGCCTAGAAGGTGTGGTTAGTTTCTTTTTGGAATTGGTATGCTTTCTTAGGTGTCCTGCAACCAGCCAGAATTTTTTACATGTTAAATCTGATCCACTGCAGATATTTTTACCTTTTTATATGATACAGAGGAGGGATGTCACCTCAGAGTTGGAACAATGAAATCTGCAACTGGTACCACATAGATGAACATTATCTCCCGCCACCCTGCAAAAAGGTTTTAGCCAGCAGCTCCACTAGTTTCTCTATTTAGTTTATACAGCACCCAACAAATCTATCAGCCTTACAACCTGACTACTGACATTCCTGAGAGACTTTCAACCCCTAACGACTCTCTCTTCTTCTCAACACCCCCTAAAACCCAAGTAGTTCTTTTTTTCCTGGCATGTAGGTGTTTCTGTCTCACCATCCTCAAGTCAAAACACAGGCTGACACTCTCTGCAATCACTCCCTTCAATTTATGACTTGAATCGGCCAATTCCTTAGTTACTTCCACCGGCGTTTAGAGTTTTCAAGGGACTTTTGCCAGATGATGACAAGGATCCACTCGACCACACTCTTCTGGCTTTAAATATCGATGATGACAAAGACTTCAGGCTTTTCATCTTCACAGATCTGCATTGCAGAGTAAGTTATGGCTTTGACCTCTGTACCCTAGAGAGAAAAGACATAAAAGCGTGGATTTGCTAAATACACAGTATTTACCACCTTCTACAGATACTATCCAGTTTAATAACTTTTCTCTTTTTCTCCCTGAAAAGCTGTAACTGCATTTGTTCCAATGAATAAGAAAATTGTCATACTAACAGCAAGGAATTGGCCAGGCCACAAAGTAACTCACTCTTCCCTGATTTTATTACCTCTCAAATACTACAAACTCCTCCTCTTACCTCTGACAGAACCTCAGTGCTTGCTCTGCTAATACTGAGACCGCCAAAGAGATAAGGATTTGCTTCTAGCAATTCTTTAGGGGGGTGGGGAAAGAGGCAAAATCTGACTAAGCAAAAAGCCAGGTTCACATTCTGAATATAGATCAGTTGACTGTGTCATCAGCAGCACAAAAAAGGAAACCAACTGTTGAGTTTTGCCCATGTTGAGGAAGAATCAGATGTTCAGCTCAACAGTTTCAGGAATGCATTCACCAAAAAAAGACAGGCAGAAAGCAAGATTTCAGTTTAGTGCCTGTGAAACCGTTCAGATGTTGCAAGATTCAAAAGACACCACCCCTCTCCATCCTTCCCCCGAAAGGTAAGAGATGTACAGATGAACCACAGCATACCTGAGGGTGTTTGGGTAAAGAGAACTCTTCTCCCCACCTTTAAAGGCAAAAAGATGGATGGTTGGAATTCTGATAGTATTTATCAAATGTTATAACTTGTTTCAATGATGAGCACAGGAACAGTGAGACTTTCATCTAAAGCCTCAAAGGACAAAAAAAAAAGAAGCCCACAATCCACTTTTTAGAAAGCATCAGCAAACTCCAGCACATCAACAGTATTTCAGAGTGGTGACTCTGAAGGACACGTGCATTTTTGGTAAAGACATTAATTACTCAATGGATCGTTTAAGCTCACCCAATTGATCTTATTTTGAATTGCATTCGGTCGATGTAAAGCACTTTCACTTCCTGCAGAGAAAGTGAGAGGAAAAATATGTAACATCATCTGTCTTCAGACAGAAATTCTCAGTAAATCCCCTGTACAAGGGTTACATCCCACTGTTTAAACGGAATCTAAAACCAGAGAATCTGAGCAGCCTCAAAGAGTTAACACTGCTACTTGGAGCAGGAAGGCAGCAGAGCTAATAATTGGTGTTTGTGTTACCAAAGCCTAACAATTTGTTTCTGAAGTCTTTCTGCCCCTATATTTTCAGTTCTCCTTGTGTTGCTCTTAAGTGATCTGTTGTGTCCCCTTTTTTTTTTTTTGTTGAAGTACCACTGCATTCAGAGCTGGTGTTACCAGAGAACCGCCTACAAACGGAAAGAGATCAAAACAGAACACTTACCCTGGGTATAAAGAACTCATTAGCGCTGAATTTATACAGCCACTCATCCAAGAAGTGGAAGAGGAGAGACAACATGTCATGCCCTGCGTGGTGGAAGCAGAGAAGATCATCAGTTGATTGTCTCAGCAGGAACACCCAAAGGTTTTTAGGAGTACATCAGATGTACAGCTTCTGCACTGTTAGAAGATTCAGATTAGTGATGCTTAATTAGATTTTAAGTAACAGCAACACGGTTACATCTAAAGATTCAAAATTTAGGCACCCTTTTCCCTCAGAGTTCATACAGTTCCAGTGTAAAAAGTTGATGCAGCTTTACCTTCTGCCTCTACCTCCACTGTATCCACAGGTTCCACCGTCTCCGTGTCAGTCATGTAGCCAAACATGGCCATGACGCACTGCTCAAACGCTTCCTCCAAAGTATCTCCCCAGGCGTGCAGCCTACAGTGGCACAGGATCAGTTATCACATCAAAGCAGAGACAAAAAATATTATAGAAACCCCAAAGTAATACGCAGCTGAGAAATCAGAACAGGAGAATTAACGCAAAGGAAGTGAACAAACATAATTACTTGCTTTTCTATACCTATTATTATGCATTTGGACACATTCTACAAGAGATTTTTCTTGTGAGAAGAACTTCCTGGAAAAATACAGATAATAAATGTTTCACCAGACAAGAAGAAAGCTCTTTCCTAACATGGTTAATTGATGCCTATAGAAGGGAATTACTCAGAAGACATTTGGTTTAAAAGGAATAGACATTTCCAAATAACAGAGGCCTAATCCGAAGGCCCATATTACATTAGAAAAGAAACCAAATGTGATTCTGAGCTCTTCCCAAGAGGAGAAACCAAACTGACCAACAAAACCCCCAGTGAGTGATGTTTCATGGTTCCACAAGGTGTACACCTGCAACCAGTCTTGGCCAGGTTTTCCAGATTTATAGCAGTGTAAGAAATAATCCATTTGAGAAATCCCATCCGCCCGTACTTACTGCACATCTGCTGTGTGATCCAGATCTGAGGGGGAAGGAAAAAGAAAAGGCATGACGTTACCCAACATATTTTAAAAATGAGGATTAAAGAAAGAAATCAGATGTTGTTACAACAGTAACTTTTCGTGTTTGTTTTCAGGTGCGAAACCGTGATAATCTAGTTTCCATTATGTTAAAAATAAGGTAGCACAGGTGGAATTTTGGATTAATTCTGCCAAGCAGAGAAAGGATGCTTAATATAATTATGTCAGCACCTGACACGTACAGCACCACGTGCAAGGTACGGCTGCTGTAACACAACAGGCTTCTACAAGTCACCTGCAATAAAGAGAAACTTTAACCAGGAGTAAAGGGTTTGTGCTGAAGTCTGCAGGACTGAAAATTATCCACGCAGAGGATGAGATTTGCAAATATTTCCAGCTCGGTGAACAAATCTACCTGTCCACACCCAAAACCACTTATTATGCAAAAAGGAGGACTTAAATATAAATATGTAATACAATACAGAAGACAATCTTCACTAATAAGGTAGGATTAACACCCTAAGTTTTACATGATCATCATTTATATTCATTTACAAGACTGAAACAAATGCAAAACAGTAACAGGTTGGGAGAAACAGAGCTAACTTGGGATGTAAAATAAACGCCACGCTACGAGCACCAACTGAAAGGCTGTTCTGATGCTGTTTGGATCATTCACACGCTATTAATGGCTTCTCAACAACGGTCTCTAAAGCAAACAAATTCCAGTGGATATAAAAGAAGAAAAAAACTTCTTCCAGTTATGGAAACAGCGTGACTATTGCAATATGTCACCATATTTCCGCACTGCTATCAAATAAAGCTCTGATTGCACCCTAAAAGTATATATTTTAATAGAGTAATAGACACTGTTTCTCCAGACAGTGAAATCGAGAAGTCAGGCACTGAATGGACTCCTGTGAGCACCTGAAGCAAACCCTTGGGCTGCCACCCACTTGCCTGACATGTTCTTAGAAGACTTTCCATGGGTGGGGAAAGGGAGAGATAATTATCTTTAAGAAGCTGGCGCAGGAGAACAAACACCACACACAAGACCAGCACACTCCTGAATATCAACTGCTGTATAAGAGAGGTAGAAAAACATACTGCCTTGCTAGGAAATAGCTTGAAAGGGGAAAGATTATAGAATGGTCAGAGTTGGAAGGGACCTTCAAGATCATCCAGTTCCAACCCCCCTGCCCTGGGCAGGGACACCTCTCCCTAGAGCAGGTTGCTCCAAGCCCCATCCCGCCTGGCCTTAAACACTTCCAGGGATGGGGCATCAACAACTTCCCTGGGCAACCTGTTCCAGTGCCTCACCACCCTCACAGCAAAGAACTTCTTCCTAAGATCTCATCTAAATTTCCCCTCTTCCAATTTAAAACCATTCCCCCTCGTCCTGTCACTAGACTGCCTGACCAAGAGTCCCTCCCCAGCTCTCCTGGAGCTCCCTTCAGATCCTGGAAGGCCGCTATCAGGTCTCCCCGGCGATTTCAAGATGGGACTTACGAATCTATTTCTATTATTATTTCTTTAGCACTCATAACAAGAAAGATAAAAAAAATAGTAAATATATCTCATCTCTATTCATTCAAGTACAAATGCATCCCACAGTCCAGACATACACGACACCAGGATGTTAAGAAACTTGGGGTGTCCTGCTTCCTTCCTTCCCCTTCCTCCCCATCACACACATGCTGCGTTGGGATAACGTTAGAAAATACTCACATTCATATTTCTTATTGAGGGGGGGATATTTGGCTTTGATGGCCTTCTGCTCCTCTGTCAGGTTGTAGTCCCTCTCGTCGGCTGCCATGGCTCAGGGCTGGAGGAACCTTCCCTCACTTCCTGGTGCCGGGAACTGTGGCCACCTCCCTCAGCATCTCCACCTGCCGGGGGACTCTGCGGCAGGAAAGGGAAAATTACCTCTCCATTGGGATTTTTCACTTGACAGAGGTTTGGTAAAAGTTAAAGACAGGCTCAGGTGTTTAAAATATGATTATTAGCTGCGTGTCGTTGAAGTTTTCTGTTCTCAAAACTGTCACTGGGAGACAGGGGAAGTTCACAGTTCAATCCTACACCACCTGCCTCATTAATTGACAAGAATTACATTCAGCCAAGGGACTACAGATCTTACAGAAAGTGGGGACTTTTCTGGGAAGAACCACACTTTTTTCCCTCATTGCTGTGTACAGAGCCAAGCTCTTGATTCATCCTTGAATATTAAAACAATGTAATAGTGAAAATAATGAGCTCATTGGCACATAACACAGCGAGCCAAAATCTGTGTTGCCTCCAAACCCCAAGATGTGACAGGAAGAAAGATCTGAAGCTTCACAGGCAATTTTCTTTAAATCAAAAGCCACGTTTTCTCTGCGGACAGGGACTGCACTTGAGGCTTCAATCCCAGAAACTTGTGTGGGGCATGGATGACCTGTCACACAAGTGCAGGAGCTTTCCTAGGTTTCTTTTCTTGAAGAATATATTTCTTTTCTTCTTTTAATTATTTGTTTTTAAGCAAGAACTGTATTAAATTCCTATTTAAAAGCCTAATTCTCAGACCAGATCTTAGTAGTTGCTCATATTCATACAATCTTTCCTTTGTAAATCTAACAGCCACGAATCAGAGAACCCGATTAACTTCAGCCTAACTCATTTTCCTCAGAGTAGAGCCCCTCCAGGTTTCCAGATATAACAACCATTATCACTCTTGCTTAGTATTTTTCTGCGTTGAAAGATTTACCCACAGCTGAGCCCAAGACTTCTGTATATATTGCAAATGATAGATTTATAGACCACACGTAACATCATCGAGGCGAGTTTTAAACAGGAGTGGTCCCTACTCCAAGGCTTAAAAAAGGACAAGGTAGGATTTCCAATTTCTATTTTCAGGGAAGTATTTAGGGGTGTTGTGAAGACAAGTCTGAAATCGAGAAGCCAGGGCTCCCCTGCAGGAAAAAACACCCCAAACGAATGTAAATTTCGATTTTAAACCTGTTAAGCCTTGCCTGCGGAGGGTCAGATCCACGGCACATCACACCAGGCCCACCAGCACCAGCTGCAGACCCCGCCGTACTGAACTGGGGAAAAAGTGAAGTTATTAGTGATCATAAACAATTAACGACCCAAGAGCAAACCCAGAACACTCCTGTGAGGAAGGAGCGCCGTGAGGGCCAGGCCTCAGTGCCACACACACACCGGTCCGCTCCCAGCCCGGCGGTGATAGGGGTAAACTTCGGCCTCAGTCGCAGCCCTTCCCGCTCGCAAACCGGACCCTCGCCCCCGAACCGGAGCCCGGTCCCCGACCCGCCGCCGCCACCGAACCTCCCCTCAGCGCCGGGCGCTGTCCCTTTAAGAGCCACCGCGGGGCCTCCCTCCTCTTCCCCTCCAGAAAATGGCGGCTCCCACGGGAGCTTCAGCGGCACCTTTCTCCTTCCCACGTGACCGCCGCGCGCGCTCGCCCGCCCGCCTATCCCCGCCCCTTTGCCTCTCTCCCATTGGCCGCCGCTGCCCGGCGGCGGGCGGCGATTGGTCGGCGTTGGCGCGCGAAGGGGTGCGCGGCGGCTGGAGCGGCGGGGGCAGGAAACAATAGAGCTCCGCGGCCGTGAGGGGTCCGAGCAGGGAGCCGAGCAACCGGCCGCCAGCCCCGGCCAGCCCAACCCCCCCCGCTTCACCTCACCTCCCGGCACCGTTCCGCTTCCCCCGGCCCGCCACGACATGGCGGATAAGGA
>VXBW01001791.1:138964-160329 GCA_013400375.1 Thinocorus orbignyianus
GGGGCGGTAGGCCCCACCGGTGGAACCCGCTGTCCTCGCCACCGGGAAGGCCTGGGGACAGAGCCGTCGCTTTGCCTCGTGGGGGATGAAGGCCTGCAATGGGGCCCAGGCCCTCCGCCCCCTTCCCCTTTGGATCCGTTGGGTTTCTAGGAGCAGCCCGGTGTAACGGACGGGGGCGGGGGTGTGTGTGGGGTGCACCAGGCCGGTATTTCTGCTCCCCCGGTGTATTTAAAGTGGGGTATAACGCGTGTAAACGTAGACAAAGAGGTGTCACCGGGGTGTGCTCCCCGAGGGCTTGCGCGGTGGTGGCGGCAGCTGGTGTGAGGAAAGTGTGTGTGAGAGAGAGAAACGGGAGGAGCCTTGGGAAAACTAGATTTTTGGGAACCGGTAGGTCAAGGCAGCGCCGAGCCTGCTCTGGTTTAACAGCAGCTGCACCTCCCACCTTTAAACAACTTTACAGCTCTGGAAGAGGGGGGTTTGCCCCCGCAATATCCTGTGGTAACGAGTTTCGGAGCTTTATTTGTGCTGTTTTGGTTGAAATGTGATGTAGCTGATGGTAATTCTCAGCCTTATGTCTAGAAGCAAGAGTTAGCATGAGCAGCAGAGGGTTTTTAATCATCTGACATCTCCTCCAGTAGGGTGGTCTAACAGCAAACCAGGGGGTGACGTCGTTTCCTCTCTGTTCCTTTTCACAATGTTGTGTGTACGTTGTAAATACATTCAGAAAGGCTAATTGTATGCTTTTTTCTTGTTTTTACTTTATTTTTTTAATTTAGCAGCCTTTGATGACGCAGTGGAAGAGCGCGTGATCAATGAAGAGTATAAAATATGGAAAAAGAATACTCCCTTCTTATATGATTTGGTAATGACCCATGCTCTGGAGTGGCCCAGCCTGACAGCTCAGTGGCTTCCTGATGTAACAAGGTAAGCTGGTTATTTTGCTTTTTTTTTTTTTTAAAGAATGGCCATACGTAATTCATTTCTGTCTTAATACCTTTTCCTACCCTTACCTTGCCAACAGCAAGCTGAGGAGAAGGTACACTGGAGAGATAATCAGTACAAACAGTTTAAATTTGGGAAAGTAGCTTATATGGTAGGGATAATGGTTTTAAATTGGAAGAGGAGAGATTGAGATGAGATTTTAGGAAGAAGTTCTTTGCTGTGAGGGTGGTGAGACCCTGGCCCAGGTTGCCCAGAGAAGCTGTGGCTGCCCCATCCCTGGAGGGGTTCAAGGCCAGGCTGGATGGGGCTTGGAGCAACCTGGTGTGGTGGGAGGTGTCCCTGCCCATGGCAGGGGGGTTGGAACTTGATGATCTTTAAGGTCCCTTCCAACTCTGACCATTCTATGATTCTATGATATTACTGAAAAGATATTTTCACACACTTAACTTACGTTATTCTCTTCTTCCAGCCAAAGAACTGCAAAAATAGAACTAGATACGTTTTTTGTATAACCATCATTTTGTTCTGAGCTTCCAAAGCAATGCTCTGCTTGCAGTGAATGTTCAGAGCTGTGCTTGGGAGGAGCAGCTGCGATCCCTTAAAGGAAGGCATGGGAACGGTGGTTTGTCAGAGTGTTGTGCTGCACGCATTTTGGGTTGAGATCCTTAGTTATGATTAGTGATTTCCTCTGGAGGAAGCGAGTTTGGTGTTGGAGCAGGAGAACCATGATAATCATGGAATCATAGAATGGTTAGAGCTGGAAGGGACCTTAAAGATCAATTAGAACTTGAAAGTCATTAGCGTTAGAAGCTGTCATTAAAAATGTTGTAATCGAATTGGTGTTTTTGTAAACCCCTTTTGTTTCTCATCTCACTCTCTCTCTTTGCAGACCTGAAGGCAAAGATTTCAGTATTCACCGGTTGGTCCTGGGGACCCACACCTCAGATGAACAAAACCACCTCGTGATAGCGAGTGTGCAGCTGCCCAACGATGATGCGCAGTTCGATGCATCTCACTACGATAGCGAGAAAGGAGGTAAAGGACCAAAGATCATAGAATCCTAGAATGGTCAGAGTTGGAAGGGACCTTAAAGATCATCAAGTTCCAACCCCCCTGCCNGGAGCTCCCTTCAGATCCTGGAAGGCTGCTCTCAGGTCTCCCCGGAGCCTTCTCTTCTCCAGGCTGAACAGCCCCAGCTCTCTCAGCCTGTCAAGATGTTTTAACTTTTTTTAACTTTTTTTTTTCTTCTTCTCAGTAGAATATTTGTTTTTCCTTAAAATTCAGGCCACAAAGTTTAGATATTCTCTAATCAATTTATTTCCAAGTGGTGCCCTTGCTAAACAGTAGACAAATACTGTGGTTTTTTTGAATGTTCATAATGTCTTCATTTAATAATAAAAAAGAAGGTGGTGGGCTTATTGCAAAACCATATGTGTGGGGAAAACCTCCCCCCTCCCTATTTCTCCTCAGGAATTGACCTTGAATTTCACAGAGTATTGTTTATTGGTATTTTTACCACTTTTGCATTCCTTGAACTCTTCCAGTGTCACTGGTGTAAAAGAATACGTTATTTCAGAGGAGTGTAACATTTCAAATGTTCTTCTCTTGTCTGAATTCTGCTGCCTGATAGTTGTGCCCGCTCTCTTGGGATAAAAAAGATTATTGTGTTTTATTTGGTGTATCTGACTTGAATTTGATGCTTTCTGTAATCTTACTTGGCTGTCAGCGTTGCTACGAGTTAGACATTTCTCATTTTCACTTGGCTGAATCAGCTTTTCTACTCGGTGAAAGTCCTCAATGATCCAACGTTTGCTCTTCTTTTTTCCAGAAGCTTGGATTCTCAAGTTAGTATTTTGGTCTTTGGGGCTTCTGAGAGTTACTGGTGAACACAGTGTTGTCTAATAAATACTTTGTTTCTGTTCTCTGTTAGTATTTTCCAAAAATCTACTACTCCAATTTACAAACAACCCCCCACTTGTTTTTGTCAGGATGGTGCTGTGCAATTTTGTGCAGTGCTAAGTTACTGTGAGTTCAATTACAAGGCCATGGTATCTTTAGCAAGTTATGGTGCTGGTGAGGCCCCACCTCGAGGGCTGTGTCCAGTTTTGGGCTCCTCACCACAAAAAAGACATTGAGGGGCTGGAGCGGGTCCAGAGAAGGACAACGAAGCTGATGAGTGGTCTGGAGGATAAGTCCTTTGGGGAGAGGCAAGGGGGGCTGAGGGGACACCTTCTCACTCTCTACAACCCCCTGAAAGGACGGGGTATTTGGGGTGGGGTTGGTCTCTTCTCCCAAGGAACAGGCGATGGGACAAGAGGAAATGGCCTCAAGTTGCTCCAGGGGAGGTTCAGGTTGGATCTCAGGAACAATCTTTACACAGAAGGGGTTATGAAGCCTTGGATTGGGCTTGTGTTGTTAAATAGTACAATGTTTTTGGGAAGAAATGAGCTTTAACTAAGCCAAAATCCTGAAATTTTGATGTTACAAATACAGGTGCTTAAAATAATGCCGTCTGAGAACAGGATTCTTTCAGTTTTATGGTTGTTCTTGTGACTATTGTTTTTTTTCAAATGAGAACTTGGTGGTACCAGTCACTGAGTTGTCATGTATTGATGTGAAACTGGCTTATTTACAACTACCAAATTCTTGCTTCCAGAGTTTGGAGGCTTTGGGTCAGTTAGTGGAAAAATTGAGATCGAAATCAAGATAAATCACGAGGGAGAGGTGAACAGAGCACGCTACATGCCCCAGAACCCGTGCATCATCGCTACGAAGACTCCGTCCAGCGACGTCCTTGTCTTTGATTACACCAAACACCCCTCTAAGCCAGGTGTGTGCCCTGTGTTGTGTCTGTGCTTCAGAGATCAGCCACCTCCCCCTTGAGAAAGGGTTGATGTAGTGAAAAAGAGCTTAAAAATGTGTATTATTTATGATATAGATGAAAAGTGGTTATTTAGTGTAAAGAGTTATTTTGTACGAAGCTTAAACACGTGTATCTGATGTGTATCAATAGAAAGGGGAGCTTTTTTCATGACATTTTGTCATGTTGCTTTTATTTGGTGACATTTTGGGTGGTAGGAGGTGCCTTTTTGGTAACTATATGATTTGCTGAGCTGAACTGTTGTCCTGATAC
Source organism: Thinocorus orbignyianus (assembly GCA_013400375.1). NCBI lineage: Eukaryota > Metazoa > Chordata > Aves > Ciconiiformes > Thinocoridae > Thinocorus > Thinocorus orbignyianus. The sequence continues at coordinate 143,040 of VXBW01001791.1, forward strand.
CCTGTAAGGTTATTAATGATCATTTACTGATTAAACTCATCGAGATTGTGTAGAGGAACTAGCTCTGCCACTTGCGAGAAGAATTAGAAGAGTTTCTCACTTTCAAAGTACGGTTGGAGATGTTGAGAGAAAGAAAAGTATCCCACCAGCAGAGTGTTTAGGAAGAGATTTTTGAACTGTAACTAAGATGAGCTGCTGTTCATCCAGCCAGCCAGACCAGGTGGCTCATGCCAAAGTGTGGAGGTGGCCACTGGGCTTCTTTGACTCTTCAGAAGGTCTGATAGCAGTAATTTAGAATGGACTCACTGCCAGGCCATCCAGCCAAAACAAAAAAGGGATATCCTGAAAAGGATAGAGAGGGATCCTGTTGAAAATATCAAAGCAAAAACGCAGTCAAACTTAACGCCAGGTTTTCCCAGATGTGCTGGAAATGATGCCAGGTGCTGGAGTTCTTACACTGCCTTTTTACAGACCCTTCTGGAGAGTGTAACCCTGATCTGCGTCTTCGTGGACACCAGAAGGAAGGTTATGGGCTGTCGTGGAACCCAAACCTGAGTGGGCATTTGCTCAGTGCTTCTGATGACCATGTGAGTACATTAAATATAACTGGGTACAACCTGCACTCACTGTCCCTTGGCAGAGGTAAAAAATGTGTTGTTTTTGAGGGGGAGGAGGAGGGAATGTCTGTCTAAAAATGTAGTTTTTTTAAAACTTTGGGGTTTTTTTCTTCTTTTAAAGACTATTTGCTTGTGGGATATTAGTGCTGTTCCAAAGGAAGGCAAAGTGGTGGATGCAAAGACCATCTTCACAGGCCACACAGCAGTAGTGGAAGATGTATCTTGGCACCTGCTCCATGAATCTCTCTTTGGATCTGTTGCTGATGACCAGAAGCTCATGATGTAAGTGAGGTGATGTCTTGGGAAACAGGGTGCTTCTTTCCCTTGTGCTTTCCCATCTGCTCCTTGGTCCCTCAATAAAATGGGATGTAAACCTTTGTTACAATTCCATGTTTTCTCTTTACAGATGGGATACCAGGTCAAACAACACCTCCAAACCTAGTCATTCGGTGGATGCTCACACAGCTGAAGTCAACTGTCTCTCCTTCAATCCCTACAGCGAGTTTATCCTGGCCACAGGATCAGCTGATAAGGTGTGTCTACCTTAATTTGGAACATAGTTGTTTAGTTTCTGATATGTAAGTGGTTATTTCAATAAAAAATGTTTTGATGTTGTTTCTTTTTTTCCTAGACTGTTGCTCTATGGGACTTGAGGAACCTAAAGCTGAAGTTGCACTCGTTTGAATCACATAAAGATGAAATATTTCAGGTATCACACGTGCACATAGACTTAGTTCTGTTTGTTTGCCTGGAAGAAATGGAAAAAACTATTCTCCACTCTACCTTCTTGTTAAATGTACTTGCACTTAAAGGTTCATATATTCTTTTCTATCATGTGTTCATAACTTTCTGGCTTCTTGTTGTGGAGCTGTGTAGTGCTGAGGGGTGGGGGCAGAGTTCCAATACAGATAATTTTAATTTTAAATTGGAAGAGGGAAGATTTAGATGAGATCTTAGGAAGAAGTTCTTTGGTGTGAGGGTGGTGAGGCACTGGAACAGGTTGCCCAGGGAAGTTGTGGATGCCCCATCCCTGGAAGTGTTTAAGGCCAGGCTGGATGGGGCTTGGAGCAACCTGTTGTAGGGAGAGGTGTCCCTGCCCATGGCAGGGGGGTTGGAACTTGATGATCTTTAAGGTCCCTTCCAACTCTGACCATTCTATGATTCTATGATAAGAGTGTCAGAAAAGCAGGGGGAGAATGTAACGAGGAAGTGGTCCAGAGCTTTAACCACAACAGAGGGGTGAAATGCAAGCAGTAGAGAGAAGATGTAAATTATTCATGGCAGCAGATTGAAGCAGGGAGGCACAGTGAAACGGCTGCAGTGTTTTCATCTTCTCAGCTTGGTCCTGCAGGAAGGTTTTAGCTGGTACCCGTTAAAGGGGGTCACTGGAAAGTCCTGTGACAACGAACAATTGCTCATTTTGCTGGTGTAAATATAGAATGTTCACATCACAGGCAGCACATGCCTTGCAGATACAGTATTTCCATCTCCATCTCACGCCCTACTCAGAAGAAAAATATGTAGAGATATTTTGTAGAAGGATTACTAGTTAAGACTGTAGTTACTTCTAAATAAAATTATACATGTAATCTTGTCGGGTTCGTGTGCAGAATTACGTGTTCTTTTCTAATCCTCTGATCCTATTAAGTGGTGTGTTTTGGAGAGACTTAGGTGTAGCAGAACTAGTAAATGTGAACTTTTGGACAGTTAAGCTTAATTACAGTGATTTCATGTGTAAGCTGTGTTTCTGCAATAACCTTATTAAGGTAAGGAGCAGCTAATACCTTTGAGAGCTGCTTTGCACTCCGTAACCTTTCCTCTAAGAAAGACTGTGTCTTACATGTGGTACCTTTTTGGTGCTTAAATGCCTTTTTAGGATATGAGTGTTCACAAACCAGCCTCCTGTGTTGGGGTGTTGTTATTGGGCATGTTCATATTTCAAGTTACTAGTCATTTGAAGTCTCGTAGAGCTTTCAGGATACAGAGTACAGTGGTATTGGCCTGGAGAAGAGAAGGCTCCGGGGAGACCTGAGAGCAGCCTTCCAGGATCTGAAGGGAGCTCCAGGAGAGCTGGGGAGGGACTCTTGGTCAGGAAGGCTAGTGACAGGACGAGGGGGAATGGTTTGAAATTGGAAGAGGGGAGATTTAGATGAGATTTTAGGAAGAAGTTCTTTGGTGTGAGGGTGGTGAGGCACTGGAACAGGTTGCCCAGGGAAGCTGTTGATGCCCCATCCCTGGAAGTGTTTAAGGCCAGGCTGGATGGGGCTTGGAGCAACCTGCTCTAGGGAGAGGTGTCCCTGCCCAGGGCAGGGGGGTTGGAACTTGATGATCTTTAAGGTCCCTTCCAACTCTGACCATTCTATGAATGTCTGTCACGTTACAGCTTGTTAAAACTGAATTCCTTTCTAAATTCTTCCTTGTCTGTAGGTTCAATGGTCTCCCCATAACGAAACCATACTGGCCTCCAGTGGCACTGACCGCAGGCTAAATGTCTGGGACTTGAGGTAAATCCCAAATTAGTTAATGTTGTCCTGGAGAAATGCTATTGATAAATTACATCACACTTCAGGGGAAAAAAAAAAAGTGAACAACTCCCCACCTTTTTGTTTTTCCTCCCTTTTTTGCAGTAAAATTGGAGAAGAGCAATCCCCTGAAGATGCTGAGGATGGTCCCCCAGAGCTGCTGGTGAGTCTGTGGAATCTCACTGACTGTTTTCATCTCTTAGTCACCTCCGTGATGTAGATCTGAAACCATTACCCCCCCTTTTATTTTTACTAGTTTATTCATGGTGGTCATACTGCGAAGATATCTGATTTCTCCTGGAATCCCAATGAGCCCTGGGTAATTTGTTCTGTATCAGAAGACAATATCATGCAAGTCTGGCAAATGGTAAGTGGAATTGATTGAAGCAAGCCTTGCAGTGGTCTCTTCAGGCAGATTTCCATGAGCAACAGTAACTTACAGGATGTTTATGCAATGTTCTGGAGATGGGGCTGTTAGGATTAAGGTCATTTCTGTTGCTTTATTAAAGTTAAATTGCCTTGAGGGATCAGGGATGGGTGAGAAAAGAGGAAGGAACAGAGAGTTGCTCCCTATGGAGCAGAAAAACTGTGGCTGCTCCATCCCTGGAGGGGTTCAGGGCCAGGTTGGACGGGGTTTGGAGCAACCCGGTGTGGTGGGAGGTGGCAGGACAGGGGGTGGCACTGGATGGGCTTTAAGGTCCCTTCCAACCTGAACCATTTTATGATTCTTTGATAAGTGTCTACAGATGAAAAGCTGTAGACTAAGACTTTTCTAGTGGATGGATTCCTGCTCAGCGTGGTGGCAAAGTGCTTCTTCAGTTCCTCCATCTCTGTCTTGCAGGCGGAGAACATTTATAACGATGAAGACCCCGAAGGAAGCGTGGATCCAGAAGGCCAAGGATCCTAGATGATGACTTTTTCCTCTTTTTAGTCTTTTTTTTTTTCCCCCTTCTTTTCCCTTTTGAACCCAATATGACTTAACACTGGTTTTGAGACACACGTAGACTCTGTGTTCAGCCATCCTTCTGTAGATACCATTGCCAGGCTTTTTAACCCAGACAGTGAGTGCTCCCAAAGGAAAAAAGGGCTGAGCCCAGCTCTGCTGGTTCTGGCTGTAGCTCCTTGCTCAGATCCACAGCACCCTCTCACCTTGAGGGCTGGCTGTCTCCTTTTAGCTGCCTCCATCACATGATGCAAACTTGGGTTTGTTTTGTTTTGTTAATTCTTCCTCTGTCTTTAACTTGCTACAGCTGCAGGCTTTTGCCTAATTTAAGTCAAAATGAAATCGATGGAGCTGCCAAAAGTGTGGGAGAGCCAGTGGAGATGATACAAGTGTTAATCCACTGGCAGTTCAGAAATGGAGTGTTGGAAGTTCTTGTCCTCTCAGAACAGCTCAGAAGTCTTGGGATTCCTTTAGTTAATCTCTACCTTGTGGATTTACTTTTTTTCTGCCTCTGCAGATACAAAACAGATTTGCAGCTTCTAAGTTGAACTAAAATTGAGTTCCTTACTATATATATATTTTTTTTTTCCATCTGTACTGGTAACTCTGGGTTTTTCATTCCTTCCTTTCCCTTTTCTCCCACCTGCTGGGCGACAGCGGTTTGGATTCGTTAGCTATTCCTGCAGAGCATTGTTCACCTTTTCATGGTTTGTTTGTTGGGTTTGTTTTGGTTGGTTTTTTTTGCTCTATTGTGTGTTTCTTGAGCTGTGTTTTCACATAAATATTTCTTTCCTTTCTGTGAAATGGGTTTTAAAACTTGGGAGCCACCAAGTTGTAAAGGTGTGTGTTTTTACCAGCTGATGTTACCACCAATGGCGTGTCCGCAAACCTCTGACAGCGTTGGTAGCTGGTTACCCAGAAAGCAAATTAAGTGTGGATAAACTACTTTTTTTAGGAGTTAGTCCTTTGACCACTAGTTCCTGCTCATCTTCCACTAGGGTGTCCTGTTCCACCAGCAACCTCTTACTCTCCGTGCTCCTCATTGACTTCATTGCGTGTAAGTGCTTCAGATTGGAATAAATTTTTTTCTACGTAAAAACTGTGGAGATCTTGGGTTTTCATAGAATCACAGAATGGTCAGAGTTGGAAGGNACTCCAGAACTGGACACAGGACTCCAGGTGGGGTCTCAGGAGCTCAGAGCAGAGGGGGGGAATCACCTCCCGTGACCTGCTGCACTTTCAGTGCCAACTGCTTTCTCCAGGGTAAGCTCTTCAGAGAAAGCAAAGGTGTGGTCTCTACCCCTGTGTGTCCTAGGAGACTCATGCTGGTGTGGATAGTCCTTGTGTTTGTACACCTGGATGCTTTATTTGTGACATGAATAAATTGAGGGCTTACTATCCCCAAGCAGCCAAAACCAAAGTGGGATTTTTGGGTCTGCTTTCAGCCCTTGTCCCAGAACTGTTATTTTTTATTGTCAGCCTGCAGAATAAACAGCCAGACCTCAGTTTGACACACGAGCTTGTTATATTTTCCTCTTGGAGACACAGCGTTGAGAATTAAAAGGATCCAGGATCCTTAAACCCCAACCTTTATTTTTCAGTGTGAGACTTTATATAGAAAGTGGAAACCTACTATCCACAAACTTCTTCCTGTGGCCCAGGGTGGAGCGTGTCAGGATACAACAGAGACCCTTGAAATACAAAACAAAAATCCTCTTAAAAGGATAAAGCTTCCCTGGCATGTAAACTTTAAAAATCACACCCCTCCTCAGCTCTGGCTTCCAGGACAACGCTCCCTGGGCGGGCCTTACACCATTTGCCTATGGAATAAGACAAGATTATTATTATTATTATTCTTTTTGTTTTCAAACACAGCAAAAAACCTACATTCAAACATTCTTTGTTTATGTCCATTGTTCAGTGCAAGTGGTTTTCTCTACTCCTCTGGGGGAAGCAGTTTCTCTGCACCAGCAGCAGCAGCGCCTTGAGAACTACAAGCGAAACGCTGGCTGTTCCTGGCGTGGGGCAGCTGCTGGCTGTCAGGCAGGGACATCCCCTTCAGGTGCCTCTGTCCTTAATTTTTGCTACAAACTGGGGCAAATCCATGGTTTTTAGCAGCCCTGGTCTTCTTTTTCTTCCGATTTGCAAAGGTGGCCGTAGATTTCTAAGCAGCCCCTGTGTGAGGAGAAAGTAAATTTAGGCAACTGAGTATTTACATGAAATGCTCTGGCTGGAGACAAAAACAGGCAAGAGATGCTATTTCTGAAAAACATTCTTTTCAGGTTATGGAAGAAAAGTAATTAGGAAACAAACTGGCTGGGTGCACGGTCTTGTGAGTGCGTGGAGCCAGCCCAACCCGCCCAGAGCCCTTGGCAGCAAAAGCTTTAACAGGAGGGAATGTTCTTAACCCTCAGGACCCCGGGTCCGAGGGGGAATTCTGTGAGAAGCCACCTGAGAAGCCTCACAGGGGAAACTACTCACCCAAGAAACCTCGTGCTCTATCACTTCCAGGGATGGGAAGTTAAAGATTGTTAAGAGAGGGGTGGTGCTGCACCAGGGCTGTGATTGAGACCCCTGATTTAGAAGGACCCCAAGCAGTGAAGGCGTGGAGCCGTTGGGATCTGGTCTGGCTCATAAATGAGGTTATTCTTGGAATGGTCGGCTGAAACAGAGATCTCTTCCCCTGCCAAAGTCTTACCTGGATTAAAGGAAACTCTACCTAACTCGTGGTGGGGAATATCCTCTCGTGCACTCACGTGAGGAGGTTGGAGGGGAGAAAGGGAAGAAAAGAATGCTAAAGTTACAATGGAGCTACAGAAAATGGTTGAGAGGGGACACAGCTGAGGCTGGAGTGACACACACCACCCGGTTCGGGGAGTGAAACGGTCCACAAACTTCCAGGCATTTTCTGCAGCTTTAAAAGTAAAATAATCCCGTGTAATAAAAACCTGAGTGAAACCAGCAGCAGGGAGTGACAAGCAGAAGATAGTTCTCAGCCGTGTTTCCCAAACCCAAACCTCAGCTCCTTCCCACATGTTCCTAAGGAACCCAGCACCTGGTTTTAAGTAGCCACGGCTGGTTCCTGGAAAGCCACCTCTGCTCCTTCATACAGGAATTTCCAGCAAATCCCTATTTTCTGGTGTTCCTGCCGCCAGACCCTTTGCTCACACGCTGGCCAGGAGCCAAGAGCCCATGGTGTGATCACCAGCCTCTTCCCCACCACCCTCCTCCTCCTCCTCCCAGCCCCTCTGTGATCCACAACACACTTGTAGATGGAGAGCTCCCGGTGGAGGCTGGTCCTCAGCTCCTCCAGCTCCTGATTCTTGCGCTGCTGGAGCTGGACTCCGTTCTTCAGCTCCTTCAGCCTGTCTTCCAGCTCCTCAACCTGCTCCTGGGGGGTCAGAGGATGAGAGTGGATGAGCTGGGGGAGGAAGGCTGTCTTGGTTCCTATCCTCAGCTGCTGCCCACGCTCTCCTGGGGGGGATCTGCCTGTCCATGGTGTTGATCTGGATAAGGCCCAGCCAGGCTGGTGGCCAAGCACCATCTTAATAAACCTCCTCCCAAAATATCTTTGTTTTCTTTCAAAAGTGAGAGAGTTTGGGTTGGGATTGTGCTGTGTTGGGTCCTTAGTTGGTTTTGTCCCCTAGACTACTCCGTGTGTGTTTTGAGAAGCTGCCACAACTGTATAAACCCGTGAGCTGGGAGAAGACAAACAAGGAATTTGGGCAAAAAAGAAAATGTGGAGGCGCATCGGGAGTGCCCCAAGTCTTGTCCTCCTGGGGAGAGGGAGAAATCCAAGAGGAGCAGTGTCACGGGCACTGGGGACCTGGTCCCCAGCCCAGGGCGGGAGGAGAAGCCATGGAGAGGACAGTCCAGCTTCGAGAAGCTGCTGGGAGCCAGGCTGGGAGGAGGCAGCGATTACGAGCCGAGAACAGGGAGTGTTGAAACGGGGGAGATTAATTGTGGAGCTTCTCTGCCAAATGTGCTCTTGGAGATATTGAATTGCCTTGTCCCTCAGGACTCAGTGACGGCAGGAGGGGGGGGACACACACGGACACGCTGGGCACAGCCAGAAATAACCCTCTCAGGAGGCAGCTTGTGCTGTGGGCACAGGAGGTGAGACCCTCCTGGCAGTGGGAAATGCAGGATCTGCCCTGGCAGGGCTGGGCTTTTAAAGAAAAGCCATGTTTTATTTATGTTTTTAACAAAGACCTGACTTTTCCAAGTGCCTCTGCTCAGCAAAGTGCGTCTCAGCCCAAGCTGTGCCCAGCAGCATCGCCCGGCTCTGCCAGTGGGGATGAAGCTTGGGATCCACCTTGGGGATGAAGCTCCCCATGGCCTCTGCCTTGTCAGAATATAATATAAGAAAACCCGAGTGAGAATATAATCAGGAGAAACCTTTTTCCCCAGCAACTCGTGGGGGTGAAGCCCCAGCATTTCCCCACACACCCCTGGAAGCTCAGGGGCTGCTGCTTCTCCTGCCTGCGCCAGGGCTTCAACCAGCAGGAAATATTCCACCCCTTCACCCTCCTCCTCCTCATCCACCCCACTCCTCCCCTTGCCCCTAGGAGCACCACCACCCACGTTTCACCAGCTGCAAAGCATTTCCCACTCTCCAAACAAGAAGGTGCCAGGGATGCCGGGGCACATACCCGGTACTGCCCAACCTCCTCATCCCGCTTCTGCTTGACCAGGACGATCTGCTCCTCCAGGTTGCGGTTCTGCAGCCGCAGGCGGCTGACCTCCCCCTGCAAAGGTCTCAGGGCTTCCTTCATCCCCTGGATCTCCCCCTGCATATCCTGCAGTGCCTTGGCCCCCGCCTCCCTTCTCTCCAGCAGCCGCAGCAGTTGGGGCTCGTAGTGCTCCTCCAGCCCCCGCCGGCTCTCCGCCACGAAGCTCTCGAACTCCATGGAGAGCCGTCGGCTCTCCTGCAGGTACAGGTTGTCCTGCCGACACGGCGGGGCCTCCAGCCGCTGCCTCAAAGCTTCTTTTTCCTTCTCACAGGTCTCCTTCAGCTGGGAGAGTTCGCTGGAGAGTTGCCCAGCCTGGGTCTCCAGCTCGCCCCGGTAAGCGGCGTGCTGGGAGAGGTCGTGCCGCCGGCTCTCCAGCTGGTACTGGCAAGCCACGCACTCCTTCGTCACCTTGAAGAGCTTCTGCTTGATCTGCCTGATCTCATCCTTCAGGTTGTCCCTCTCCAGCTCCACCTTGGCCAGCAGCCGGCAAGCTGCCTGGATCTCCTCGTGGGCATGGCGGATCTCCTGCAGCGCCGGCTCCCGGAGCTGGGAGAGCTCGGAGATCAGGTTGTCCCTCTCTTTCTCCAGCTGCTCGACGGCTTCGATGCATTCTTGGAAGTAGTCCCCCAGCTCTTCCAAGCTCAGGCACTGATGCTCTGCATCCAAGGGGCCACCTGCTCCCTCTGCATCCATATCCAGTGGGATTCCTGCCCCATCCACATCGGCTGGGATCCCTGACCCCTCTGTGTCCATGTACAGTGGGATCCCTATTCCATCTGGATCCATGTCTAGTGGGATCCCCGTCCCACCTTCATCCATGTCCAGCAGGATCCCTGCCCCATCCATGTCCAGTAGGATCCCTGCTCCACATTTGTCTCCACCCAGCAGGATCCCTGCCCCATCCACATCCAGTGGGATCCCTATTCCATCTGCATCCACGTCCAGTGGGATTCCCGTCCCACCTTCATCCGCATCCAGGGGGATCCCAGCCCCATCTGCATCCAGCGAGATCCCAGCTCCATGTGCATCCAGCGGGATCCCTGCTCCATCTGCATCCAGCGGGATTCCTGCTCCATCTGCATCCCCGTCCAGCGGGATTCCTGCCACATCCACATCCAGCAGGATCTCAGCCCTGGCTGCATCCTCACCCAGCTGGGGCCCCAGCATGTTTAACTCCAAGGAAGTGTCCCTGCCATCTGCTTGCAGCTCCTGGCAGGTGACAGGGCTGTCCCCGTGCAGGGGTGTCACCCCTGCACCCCCCGCCCGGTCTGATGAAAGGTCTGGGTGAGGAGCAGCTCCTGCAGCCACATCCTGAGGGGCAGAGGATGCTCCGGCTTCATCCAGCTGCAGCTCTGGAGGGGGCTCAGGCTCTGCCATCAGGTCCCTGGAAAGGAGAGGAGACGTGAACCAGAGCAATGAGTGTAACAGGTCTCAGCCCTTCCTCTCCGCCCTGCAGCAGTCACTGTGTCACCCAAGGGCTGTGCACACCGGGCAGGGCTGCGGCTGGCACGCTCCCACCACAGCTTGGACCAGAACCACCGGCTTTGGCACGAGCCAAACCGAGGGAAGAAAACCCTCTTAAAGCGATGGAGGGAGAGCGAGGGGTGCAAACCCAGACCCCAAATCCACGAGCTACCACAGTGCTGGCACAAACTCCCTGCCGTGTCATGATCGATCTCCCACAGTGGCACTGGTGTCACCGGTGAGCCGGGACCTGCTGTGCCTGTGCCAAAAACTCACACCCCCAGTAAAACTTCTCAGGATTTTAGCGATGGAGCATAAACTCCTGGCACAGGAAGGTGCTGTTAAAGCCCGGGGGGGCTGGGATGGAGTAAATCACCGCACACACACACAGCACCCGAGCGAGCAGCAGCTCCTGCAGCAGGAGCTGGGCTTTGCAGAGTCATCCGATCCCCACATCATCCCCAGCCCCCGGTACCTGCAGCTGCTGCCACCAAATACTCCCGTTTCGGGTGCTGTTTGGGGTAGGATGGAGAGAGGACAACCCTCAGGGATGAGCCGGGGCTTTTCCTACTGCTTCCAGGAGCCAGGGCCGGTGGTGGGAGGATGCTCTCACCTCCCGGCCACGCCGCTGAGCTCATGTCTCGTCATCCCCCAAGGAATGAGCGCAGGCTGGCACTCGCAGGCAGCCCGGGGCCGGCGGCAACGGCTTTAGGGAAAGAACTGATTTTCACTGATACTTTCTCTCCTAATAAGGTAGTTTTCGGCAGCGATGACACATCGCAGCCTCCTCGGACCCAGCGGCCGGTCAGCTGGAGGGTGGGCAGCGCCTGGAAAGGTGGGGAATGGTCTCTGCTTGGATTTTTCCTTTGCCTTCCTACGCTGCCAAGGCTTATTTTTCAAAGTTCTCGGCTCTGTTTTGCGTCAGCAGGGTGGCAGGGGAGGATCCTTCCTACCCTCCCAGCGGGGCGCGGGGACTCGCTCTCACCCACCACCCCTCATCCCAGACCCCTCTCCCAGTATCCCCCCAGTATCCCAGAGNCAGATTCCCTGGAGCAGCCGCTTCGCCCGGCCACCGCCTGCGGTGCCAGCTGCGGGCGGCTGCCTTCCTCCGCCCCGGGGGAGGAGGAGGAGGAGGAGGAGAAGGAGGAGAAGGGAGGGCGGGGAAGGCCAAGCTGCCTGCATCCCTGTCAGAGGCAGCCGCAGGGGTTGGCAGCAGCCACCCCGCATCCCTGGGGAGCATCCCCCGCAGCCCCCCATCCCATAAATCCTGATTTACGGTGGAGATTTGCTTTGTGCAACCCCAAAACCTCCTGTGGGCTCTTTCCCAGGAGCTGCGGGGTCCCACCCAGCTGGGATGCCAGCTCTGGGGGACAGGATGGGGACAGTGGGGGGTCTGGGGTTCATCTCTGAGGTGGGAACTGGAAGGGGTAAAGCCAGAGGACGCAGCACGTGGCTGCCCAAACGCTGCGGCAGCCCGGTGATGTGCTCCCCTTGGCATTTGTGTGTATGAATGTATTAAATGCCAACAACTCGGGGGGCTTTAGATGCCACAGGTTGGCCCCGCAAACACCCTGGTAACGGCAGAGCGTGGCCACCACTTCCCCTTCCACCCCCGTCCCCATCCCTGTCCCCTCTCTTTTAGGGATGGGGATGGTGGTGTCCTGCTCTGCCAAGCCTGGTGGTGGCCATGGCCAGGCTCCTGGAGGACGCCCAGCAGCGATATTGCCCTCACTGCCACCCTGGATGCCCACAGAGGTGGTTTCCCACCCACCATCCCCACAGATCTGCTTTCCGGCAGCGCCCATCCTCATCCTCCCCACCCCACGGCACCCAAAACCAGCCCTTTCAGCAGCTGTGTTACCAGCATATATTTATATATATCGCATATTTTAGATCTCTTACTGCCTTGGTGGTGGCACAGCCAGTGGCCGCACACCCTGGTGGCCCTCCATGGTCTTAGAGCCAACAGAACCTACCTCTGCCAGGGCCTGATCCTGCGGCTACGGCAGCAGCTCAGGAAGTTGCTGCTCAGGAAGTTGCCAGTTTACGTGTGCCCCAAAATCGCCCGGCAGCGGCGCCGCAGCTTGCGACATCGCCCCGTGCCACCCCGTCACTGTCACCACTGCCACCACCTTGCCCCTGCCTCGCTGCCCGCCAGGCTGCTGAATCCAGGATTAAAATAACTGCCCTTGTCCATCTCCCAGGAACGGGGCTTTAAAAGGAAAAGGGAGATTTGCATAGTTATTTTTTTTTCTTTCTTTTTTTATTCCTGTTACTTTTTTCGGCTCAACCCACCTTTTTTTTTTCTTCTTTTTTTAAAAAAATTATTATTATTTTCCTTCTCTCTCTCTCTCTTTTATTTTTTTTCCATCAAGCTCCTCTATTTGTACCGGGGCTTTTGACTCAGTAGGAGAGGAATGCTGTTAATTCGCACAAGTTGTGTGGATAAATATATATATATATCTATCTATCTCCATCTCTCCAGAGCCCAAACTGGCCGGGGGGGAAAACCTGGGGGTCGTGCTGGGGGGGCTGGGTCCAAAAACCCCTCGTAGGGGACGGAGGGGCCGCTGGCGGCAGCGCTGGAGGGTTTATCTGACGAGCTGCCAAGGGCAGGGTGGGGATTGAAGAGGCTCAGCTGTTCCCAGCTCGGTAAGAGGATACCCCGGCCCTGGCGCGGGGCTGTTTTGTGGATATAACCAGGCAACGGCTGGCTCGGGTGTCGGTGGCCGGACCCCGAGGAGCTCGGGAGATCCCGGCCGGCCGTGGGGCAGGCGTTGGGTCCGGCCGGGGCGGAGAGACGCCGTTGTCTGTAAGGCATCGTGGACTTTGCTCCGGTAAACAGAGCTGGCGGCGCTGCCGGAGGGGAGAGCAAAAAGCAGGAGAAGGTTTGTGAGATGAGACATTCCAGGATGGATGGTGGCGGCTGTGGGTGCTGTCCTGCCTCGGTGTCCCCAACACCGACCCAGCTGGTGGCTGAAGGGGGTCATGGACCACTTTGCTTCCCCTCCGGGGACTTGGTGTTGGTGCCACCGTCCCCTTCCCGGTGGATTTTTCCATCACACGTGGCACATCTGCCTCAAGGGCAGGGACAAAGCTGGGTGGCATCTTGGGATGGCCACCTTGGCACCGCTGTGGCAGCGTGAGGGCTCCGTCCCTCCACGATCTTTAGGGACAGACTTTGAGATACCACTCTCCTAACTTTGGGACCTCTTTGGCCAGAGGCTCCAACAGCTCTGGCAGCACCGGGGGGTCGGAGGAGGTGCCCCAAACACCAGCACCCATGGGATTTCGCAGCTGTGAACCCAGCCCTGTGCCCTCACCACACGTCCCATCATGGTGTTTGCCAAAGGGGGGTCCAGATTTGCCCCTCTTCCATGTGCAGGAGCTGCAATCTGACCGTAGGGGGAAAATGTGATTCATCTCTGGAGCTGGGAGCGCTTCCAGGGATGGATCTTGCCTTGGAGGGTGGTGGCACAGTGTGCCCACTCCTGCTCTGCCCTCACAAGGTGGTGTCCTCACCTAGGAAGGGTGGAGGGGTGTCCCAGGATGACGCCAAAGTGGCTGTGGCTACATGGGGATGGCACCTGGTGGCATTTATCTGAGCCTGGGGGGGACGGATGCTGCTGGCCATTTGGGAACAGCTTCTCCTCCTGCCTCAGTTTCCCCAGCTGACCTGGCATCTGGGGCCTCATCACACCCCTACCACCGAGATGCCAGAACCGTTGCAAAGCTCAAGGCAGATCCTGCAAGAGGGACGCGAGGTCTCCCAGTGGGACTGGAGGAGGAGGAAGAGGAAGAGAAATTCAGCGTGGGCAGGTGCCCAGCTGGGGCAGAGATTAAAGGGGGAGGCCGAAGGCTCCGTCTGTGCCTCAGGGACCTTGGGAGCTCCACGGGAATGGGGCCAGTCCCTGCCCACAGGCCACAGGCGCCGGCGGCTCCCGCTTATCTGGGGGCTGGGTCCTGCTCTGCCCCACGGCCAGGGGGGGACAAGGAAAGCGCCGTCCCTGCCATGGCTGCTCCCCAGGGAGACACCGTGCCAGCCAGGGGAGCAGAGAGAGGGTGGGTGAGGGGTCTGGCTACGGGGGCCAGGCACCAGAGCCCCCACCAGTGTCCCCAGTCCCACACTGTGGTGCTTTGGTTTTATCTTTATGGGCCTTAAACACTTGGAGATACCGGGTTTTAAGCAGATAAAGGGTTTTAAACATCTGAGTGGAGGCTGCCTGTCCTGGCAGCCCCTGTGTGTGCCAGTGCCACCCCTGTGCCATGGGTTTATGTGTGTCCTGAAGAATTCCTGCAGTGCCCACAGCTCAGCATGCATGAACAGCCCCAAAACGAGCAGCCGATGCAACAAGTGCCCCCCCCCGTTATGAGCAGCCCCCTGCAACGGAGCTGGCAGGAGCTGGTATGGGAGGGATGGGGACCTTTGGAGCAGCCGTGATGGACACTCAGTTTCGGGGACATCCCCTTCCTCCCCCTGGTATGGGCTGTGCTTACGGGCCGTCCCTTCCCAGCAGGAGGAACTTGTTCAGGGAGCAACCACTGCTCTTGATTCGTCACCGTCCCCCTGCACAGCTCAGCCGAGCCAGGAGCCGTTTGCATTTCCCCTTCCCGTGACATTTACATCCCAGGCGCCCTTTTATAAAACCCCTTAATTTTTTAAAAACAGTGAGTGCCAGCGCCTGCTCCCAGCGTGGCAGCAGCCGGTCCCCGTGTCCCAACGATCGCTGGCAGGGTCACTGCTGCCCCAGTGCTGCTGGAGAAGGCTCGTCACTGGATTTTTCCATATCCTGGGGCAAGCGATGGGGAGCAGCGGCTCTGGCTCCAGCTCCTGTCCCCGTTGGTGGGGATTTGGAGTGAGCAGCTCCTTCTTGGGGATGCGGCACCCACGGGGCTCCGTGGGGCTGTGGTGGCTGCAGGAGGACCTTGTCCTGGTCGCCTGTTAACATCAGAAGAGTTAATGAGTAACGAGGGAGCAGCCATCCCTCCCACTGTCCCGACGAGGGGGAGGAAAAGAGAGGGGGAGGCAGAGGATGGGCTGAGCACACCCCATGGCTCTGAGTTCATGCCATCCTGGCACGAGGGGCAGGATCTTCAACGGATGCCTCAGCTGGTGGCCAATATGTTTTGGCACCTTTAGGCGCCCGTCACCCAGGTTTGGGATGTCACCTCCCAAGGGTCAGGCATGGTTTACGGGCTGTCCCTGCCCCTCTGCCTCCCCTCCCGTGTGCCTCCGCCGTGGCCTCGCAGGGGCTGAGCTCCAGCTGGTTCCTCTCCTCTCTTCTCCACGCCAGCACCCGGCGTCCTTGTGACCATCTTGGCCGTGTGAGCCGAAAATGAGTTATCCAGCTGGGTACCCCGGCATGCAGCCGGCACGGGGGCTCTCCGGGGAGGGGGTGAAGCTTTCTGGGGCTCTGCACAAAGGGTTGGTGATTCAGGGAACCCCCAGACCTTCCTTCTCCACCAGGACTGTGACAGAGAGAAAGCTGAGGCCGACCTTCCTCTTCACCTTCCTCCTCTACTTTCCTCACCTACTTGATGAGAGCTCTCCCCGGAGGGTAAGAGATACTCTCCCTCTCGCTGGAATTACCTGGACAATGCCCCGTAGCTGTGTGCAAATATATTTTCAAACTGGTTCTGCTGCCATCCAGCCGAGGAGGGGTAAGATGTGAAAACCAGGATCTTTTTTTTTCTTTTTTTTTTTTTTGGAGGTTGATGACTCGGAAGCTGGAGCCAGCGGCGGAAAGTCAACACAAACGCCCTAATTGGGGATTAGCTTTTCCCCAGCGCACTTCACCTTGACGTGGGTCAGCAAAGAGCAGTGACAAGCTCAGCTCTCATCCTGGGAAGGATCCCTTCCCCTGGGATCTTGGGGGAGCCAAGGGAGTGCCAGGAAATCGCTGCCCGAGTGTTTCAGGCCTCATTTAGGTCTTGAGCCCAGCTCCAGGGGAGTGAGGGGAATGAGGAGCAGAGACCCAACAGCAGAGTGAGCCCCAGCCCCTCTGCGGGCATCGCCCAGGATTTGGGGTCACATCCCTGTCCCTCATCACCAGGACCAGCAAACAGCAGCAGGATGCTGGGCTTTGCACAGCCCATGAGATACACAGTGCCGGCCTCTAAATCCCACGGGAGCCAGCAAATGTGCCGGGAAGCCTGTGAGATGGACAGCTTTCTCCCTTTATAAATTCTTCTAGTCATTTCCAGCAGTTGGCAAAGTCCCCCAGGCACATGGCCAGGCCCTCACCAGCCTCCGGGAAGGATGCGGCTTAAATGCAACCACGCAGCTTCAGGAAACACATCCACGCAGGGACCCAGACCCCACCGAGCCACAGAGAGTGGAAATACAGCAAAAAACCTCAAACCCACCTGTTTTCTTGCCAGGCTCACGGCCTCTGGCTTTGCCATGTGTCCTGCCACCAACTGGTGTGTGTCACCACCGCTCCAACCCCAGGCTGTCCTGCATCCTGCTGTCCCCTCACAGCCAGATCCGCACGGTCACGGCTCCTGAGCAGCTCAGGCTGGTGGCAAGTGATGAAATTTCTTACAAGAGCTGCTGCCATTCCTGGGCAAGCTCCCAGGCGGGCTCTGGGCTGTGGGCAGAGGCTGGTGGAGCCACGTCAAGTGGCTGAGCTTCCCCCCCACTCCCCTTCCCCACCTCCTCATCTCATTTCGTTTTCAAGAAGCTGATTCATTATCAGCGACGAGGAGCAGCGTGGCACGGGGTTGGTGGCCTCTGGTGTGCCCAGCTTGGCCGCTGTGTCCCCCCCCCAGGCGCTGCCATCGGCGGTGACATGGCAAGTGTCACCCTGGGGCCCATCAGGTGAGGAATCGGTGGTGGCTGCGGGGAGAGGGCAAGAAGAGGACACGGCCACTGGTGCTGGCTTCTCTCCTGGGGACAGGGACAGCCACCCCTGTGGCTCTGCTGGCGCTGGGGGCGAGGTGACGATGCTGTAATTACTCGCTCTGGTCCCGCAGGGACTTTTCTGCCCCATTTCTCTCCCGCTGATGCTC
>VXBW01001791.1:161215-181032 GCA_013400375.1 Thinocorus orbignyianus
GTGGAGGTGGTCAAGGAGAAGTGGAGGTGCTGGATAAGGAGGTGGCCAAAGATCATGGTTGTGGCTGAAAAAAGAGTCACGGTGGTGGCTGTGGAGGTGGGCAAACGGATGTCACGTTGGTGGCTGAGGTGGGACAGAGACGATGGCCAAAGAAAGGTCACGGTGGTGGCCAAGGAGGGGCAGAGGCGCTGGCCGTGGTGGTGGCAGGGAGGGGTGGAGGCGCTGGCCGTGGTGGCCAAGGAGGTGGCTGAAGGCGAGCGAAGGAGGTGGTGGCCATGGTGGTGGTGGCCGTGGAGGCTATGGTGGCCGTGGTGGCTGTGGTGGCCATGGTGCTGCCGCTGTGGCAGCCGTAGCAGCAGGCCGGATCTGGCAGTCCCCGGTGCAATCTTGCTCCTGCCCCGAGGGCTGGTGCCGGTTGACTGGGTAGGTTCTCTCTCCGCTGAGTCAGAAGGTCACTGGGACTGAGGGAAACCGGGAGAGACGCCAACCGCTGCCTCCTCCTCCTCCTCCTTCTTCTCCTCCTCCTTCTGGGCAGGGTGTTTGCGTGCTCCAGGTGTGGCCCTTCCTGTCCTAGATATGGCCCTCACCCCGGCTGGTTTGCGGGGTGCTGCCTCCATCGCCCAACCATGTCCCTGCCACCTTGACCAGGACAGTCCTATGACTGGAAGGTGCTGCAGGTGCCTTCTCTTCATTGCCCCAGGGCCGGGTTTATGGGGATCCGTGGGCTCAGCCCGGCCTCTCGTGGGCCGGGACCTTCAGCAGAGCGATGGGTGGTGGCGTGTCTGGTCATGCTCGTCTCCTCGGCAGGGTTGTTTTTGCAGCAGTAGGTGCCCCAGCAAGGCAGGAGTCTCTGGAGGTATCACCCCGAGCAGCAGAGACGTGCTCAGCCTCTCCCACCTCGTGCTTTCGGGGACACTGTCTGCGTCACACCCTGCAGGACACCTCCGGTGGGGACGTCACCACCCTTCTGCCAAGGGAGAGGCCACTTGTGCGGCACCCAAACGCAGCCGGATGCCATCACTTGGGACTTTCTCCCTCAATTTGCCCCGGGGAGTGAATTTCCAGGCATCCAGGGCTGCACGCAGGCAGTATGTACTGCTTGGAGATCTGTGACAGGAGAGGAATGGGTGTGGAAAGGCAGAAAGGTCTCGGGAAGAGGTTCAGCTGGTCCATGGGATGCTGCCGGTGCCTCCCTCCCATGTGGATGGATGCTGCTGCCATGGCCCGACGCTGAAACCTGAGCAGAAAAAATGAGATGTGCTGGAACATGTGATGTTCCTCCTGGCAGCGCAGGAACGCCCCCAGCAGCTCTGCCAACCCTCTTTCTTCTTCTTCTTTTTTTTTTTTTTTCTTTCCCTAAAGTTGTGGCACTCGCCAGCAAATCCTTGAAATGCGAAGTCACTGCCCATCAGGGTTGCAGCTCGGGGACTCACAGCCCACTTGCCACGCTGTTCCACCACGAACCCACCCTGACAAAACACCTTTGTGTCCTCTGTCACCGCGCTGCCACCGCGCCGTTCCTTAGATATCCCTGTGTCTGGGGATTGCTGCCTAGAGACCCCCGTGGTCCATGCTGGTGATGGAGGAACCATGACTGGTCCCAGAGCTGTGGGACCCTTCTCTTTGGGGCTACAAGACCCTTCTCCTTGAGGCTGTGGGACCCTTCCCTTTGGGGCTATGCCCATGCCCATGCTGGCATCCCCCTTGGCATGCACCTAGCTGGGGGGTACCAATGTCCCACTGCGTCACTGCTCTCTCCATGGCAAAGCAGCAGGGATGCCCCGTGGTTGCAGGTTGTGTGCATGATTGGATCACCCTCTCTGCATGTTTCCAGTGTGCCCAGTGTGCCCAGCATGCCAGGACACCCCTCCTGCTTCTCCACCTCCGGCCCAGCTGTGGCTACCAGCATCCTCTAGGATACCAGCATCCTTGCCTGCGAGATGGGCGATGATGCTTCCCGTCCTGTGACGGGGCTGGGATGCCTCCAGTGGCAGTGTGGGCTGGGTGGTGGATGTGGAAGGAGCGATGTCTCCGGCAGCACTGGGTACTGGCCGCTCTCTGAGGGCGGGTGCAGGGCTGGGTGCAGGAGCTGCTGGTGTTGACCTGCCCGGAGGCTGTATTGGCCTCGCTGCCGACACCACAAGCCGGCTGGGCTGTGCCTCAGCCTGGGAATTTTTCCAAATATCAGCTGGGAGCTGTGGGAGGGGGAGAAGGGGGAGATTCTGCAGGTCCTTGTAGGCTCTGGGTGGTCTCGACTTTCCCCCCGTGTCTGACCCAGTCCATCATCTCACCATTCCTGCAGGTGGCTTTGGTCACAGAGGGGTGACAGGGCATGTCCCACCATTCCCGGTGCATCCCGGCTGTGGGAGAGCTGGGAGGGGCTGTGCAGGGACTTGGGGATGGGGATGAGAGGAAGGAAAGTCATCCCATGGAGACATGGGGCAGGGCTAGTTCCTCAGCCTGGGCATCTGCCTGTTCCCGGCCAGGGTGTCGGTGGGGTTGGGATTGCTCAGCACTGAAACCACGGGAGCAGGAGGATGAAAGCATTTCCACTTTGGATCAAACCCGTGGGTCTGTCTAATCAGAGCTCCCATCTCTGGCTGCTCAAACAGCTGAGCTGTGTAGAGGAAAGACGCACTAATCCTGCTCATGGGCCACCTCTCCCGGGGGTTGGAACACCAACAGCTTTACGCTGAGCGGGGGATGGCTCCATCCCAGCTGGAAGTTGAGTCCTCTCCCATTTCCCAACTGGATGCTCTGCCTTGTTTGGGTGTACAGGTCCTACTGGATGCACCATTCCCATTTTGATGCCGACACAGCTCTTTGCTACGGGATAATTCCTACATCGAGCTGTAACACCCCGACCTGGGGTGCGTCGTGGCTGCCAGGGTGCTGCCAGCCCCGGGCTGTTGTACCTGTACACAGCCCTTCCATTTTTGGCAGCCCCGTGGCCCCATCCCGTGATATCCGAGCACCTCGCCAATCCCAACCTGTTTATTTCCACAATAACCTTAGGAGGCCGAGGAGCGATTAACCCCTGGGATGGGGATGGAGGTGTGTGGGCTGTGCTGAGGGTCTAAACCAGTGCTCGGCCGACTCCGGTTTGCTCCGTGTGGCTGTTTTTTTCCTGTTGGAAACTGGGAGCAAGAAAGCCAAAGGTTTTTCCTCCTCCTCCTCCCACAGCCCCCCGGGATGAAGGCAGATGTTAACCCTCAGTGGCACCGAGCCTGCTCCCCGGGTGGGTGCTGCTGGAGTCCTGCTGCCTGCGGGCGGTTTGAGTCCATATTTTTTTTTTTTTTTGGCTACTGCTTTATCCAGGTTTCACAATATTCCTCTTAATTCCCCGATGAAGTAAAAGGAATCGATGTTCCAGAAATACTAAATTAGGATTGGCTTTTTTCCCCAGCTTTGATGCCAGCTTAGTCCAGCAGCAGCAGATTTCCTGACTTGGGGAGGGGGTGAGGGAGGTGGGGGGGGTCACTGTGATGTTCAAAATAACACTTTAAATTCTCTCAGCTGGTTGATAACATCAGTGGCTGGTTGGGGTGAGCAGTGAGTGGCAGGGACCAGGCTGCAGTGGGGACCAGGCTTGATGCCATGGGGTGGCACTTCAATCCTCGAGGGGAATTTGGGGCTGGGATGTCCCCAACTCCCCCCTTCCCCCCCCATATTGCTCTGGTCATGCCTGAGATGTGAAATCTCCCCATCCACTTGATTTCCTCCGTCCTCGGCTGCTGCGTGGCACGTGGTTTGGTGTAAACAGGGGGCTTTGTGTGGGAGGTTTGAGCTCCTGGACTCAGAGGAGGGAGGAGAGGGATGGGCACCGCTGCCCCCTGCTCCCCAGGGATCGTTCCCTGGCGTGTGTGGGAACGAATCTGTTAATCTGCCCTCCCCCCCAAAAAATAGAAAGGCAGAGAGTGACACTTCAGAAAATGTGAGCAGCAGGAATCCCCTGGCTGGCCTGAACTGGCAAGAGTGAGCGGCTGCTCTGGCGAACAAAGAGAGGTGTGTCTGCAACCACAGCTATTCCACCTGGAGACAACTGGAAGAATTACTCTTGCAAATAACGTTCCATAAGATCCGATAAAACTATTTCGCCGGAGTCGTATTTCCCTTTAGAAGGAAGGTCTTATTTCATAAAGACAATATCATCATTGACTCTGACTCTGGCAGTGATGGGAACATAAGCCGTTGGGAGGTGAAGAGCTGGGCAAGGATGAAGTGAAAAAGCACTTCCCTGCCAAGCGGGAGCTGAGGCCCTGGGCTGGTCCCTGCTCCGTGCATGGAGGAAAAATACCTTTCCTGGGAGCTTCTGCAGGCTGGGGCTGGAGCTGTCATCGGCCAAGCCAGCCTGGACTCCAGCTCCAGCAGGAAATCATCTGAAACCTTTCTGGTTATGCATTTCTGTTAATGATTGGGGATCTCAAGTGGGGTTTCTGCGTTACCTTTGCCTCGCTGGGCTTTACTTCCCCGTGAAGGGAGCAAGGGCTGAATTCCTTTCTCATTCAGGCAGCTCGGCTCCTTCTTTGGCTGGGTGAAGGGATCAGGTTTAGAAAACACCACGAGGGAGGGATAAAACACCAGGAGGGATGGATGCTTCCCCCACCCCACGCTTGGGCTGGCTGCTCTGACCCAGAGAGCGTGTGACTTGGGGACAATCAGATGTGCTTGAAGCAGTCACGCTGCGGTGACAAGATCTGTATCTCATGAGCAGCTTCCCCCCTCCCTCCCTCTCTCCGAGCTCCTTGCTGTTATCAGAGTCCTCTGGGTGAATAAAACCAGGGATTTCTGGCCCGGAGAGTCCTGCACCAGCATCTCTTGCCCTCAGTTTCCCATTCTCACTGGGTTTCGTGGCATTCCCGCTGTGCTGGGAATCTCATACTGGGGAAGCTGCAAATCCAAGGGGATTTCTGGGTGCTGCGATATAAACCCAAGTCTGGGATGAAGGATGAGAGCAGCCGGCTGGCCGTGCAGCCTGTTGGTGGGTTTCGGAGGGCTTTGTGTCCCCAGGCAGCGACGGGGCAGCGATGCAGGTCAGTGGGGTCCGGGGGGGATGCTGGAGCTGCTTGTGCTGCCCTCAGCCCCCCACTTCGGATCCAGGAGGAGCTGGGTTGCCACGTGGCTACGAGTCACCCCGTTAGCCCCGCGATATTTATGGCACTTTTCTGGATTCCTGGGGCTCAGCTCCTTCTTGGAGCCCCCCCTCAGCACCTCGGGGGCCGTGGGTTGCTGCAGCTGGGGGCGGTGAAGCTTCGGTGGCCACATTTGCTTGGCAGGTGCTGGCACGGAGGGCGTCTGTTTTGGGAATGGAGGGGGAAGTGTTTAGCTGTATCTGGGGCAGCCACAGGCTCCAGCCTCTCCTTTCCTTGCAGGGAGAAACAGAAAAATGTCTTACTGGGAATGCTGGTGCATGGTGGCTGCGGAGACCCCCTCCCTGTGTCACTGGGGAAGGGGATTGAGCAGCATCGGGGGGGTCCATGCACCCTGTTTGGAGCTGCTTTGAGGGGGTGTATGTTTCAGGAAAGCCCAGGAGGTGCTGGGCAGTGGGCAGTGGGCAGAAGCCCTGTGCCAGGCTGGAGATGCTCCCAGCTGACCCCACTTCTGCAGCCCAGGGGAAAAATCATCTCCCCGAGTCGCTGGGCAGAGACCTTTGCCTCTCTTGCACTTGTGACCGTGTCCATGTTCAATCCCATCTGCCCCGAGATGGAAAGGCTGTGCCTTGAACTGGGTACAACCAGTAAATGGAAAACAGGGAATAGTTTCCCACTGGATCCCCCATTCCCTTAACAGCTCCCACAGCAGGTGGGGCAGCAAATGCACGGGGACATGGGGACAGCCACCCTGTGCCAGGCACAAGACAGCCTCTGCACCGCTGACCGTGCCTTTCGGGCAGCAAAACAAGCTGGTGAGAAATGGAACCATCACAATTTCCATTGCGGAGAAGGAGGCTGAAGTCCAAAGATTAGTTTATTACTGCTCACCTTGGGAGGTCAGGACAGAGCTGCTGGTAGATTTGTCATTTATTTTTCTTTTTCTGCATCATCTCCCCAGTTTTGTGCCTTTCCCACAAAACCCTCCTTCCTATTTATCCCCGGCTCTGATGAATCACCTAGAGGAACATCAACATTCCCAGCAGGAATTGCCCACCGCCTGGCCAACTGACCCCTCCCTGCTCTCCCAGCGTTTAATGTTCTAATTAAAAATCAGGAGGGAAAGCTGGGATTCGGCAAGGGCAGGCTGGCAGCGGCGTTTCAGAGTGAGCAATGGCAGGGCTTTTCCGTGCAGCGTGGGCAGCTGGTGGAGCACCCATCTGCCATTCCCCTGCCAGCCCCAGCCTGCTCCGTGCTTGCAAAACCCCGCTGGAGCTGAGGAAAATATGGGGTGCACCCAGGGAGGGCATTGGAAGGATGTGCCAGGGGTGTGAGCTGATGTGGATGGAGATGTCCTCCTGGCTTGCCCGCCTGTGGCATGTCCCTGGGACAGAAGTGGCTGTGGAGAGGGTGGCAGGGGTTTGACATCCACCCACGGGCATGTGGGTGCTCGCCCTGAGCTTGGGCAACAGCCAGACCCAACCTGCACGCTCGGGGTCTTGGAAGTCCTGTTCTAGCCTTGTCCATCCCATGCCAGGCTTGTTTGGGGTGTCCCCATGGGGCTGGGACCCCCAAGACCCATGGAGGGGGAATGTGTGTTGTAGCCACGGTTGTTGGAGCTGAGCTCAGGAACAAGCAGAAACAGTGGTGGATCAGTGGGTGCTCACCCTGACCTTGGGCAACAGCCTTGTTCTAGCCTTGTCCATCCCATGCCAGGCTTGTTGGGGTGTCCCCATGGGGCTGGGACCCTCAAGACCCACAGGGTGTGTGGGGTGTGTGTGTTGTAGCCACGGTTGTTGGCGCTGAGCTCAGGGACAGGCAGAAATGGTGGTGGATCAGCAGAGCGTGGCGAACTCCCCAGGGAGGTGGGAGCGGGGAGGAAGGCGGATGCTGTGCCCGGCTTGTCCCCACGTTTGGGGACATTTGGGGAGCTGTGGGGTGAGGGGATGTGTGTGTCTCCCTTTGCCCGCTTGGCCTGTCTGCGGCACCCACGCATCCCTGCTGGAGGGATGGGGCTGGGAGGGTGCTGTGGGATCCGACGGGTGATCCCGGCAGGCCCCTCCTCTCTGCCTGTACCATTGGCTCCGGCACCACTGCCTGCGAGCGCTCAGCTCCGCTGGAGCTGGAGGGATGGGAGACGGTGGCTGAGAGCCCTCGCCCTCGTCTCCCGCGGCCACCGGGGCCAGGCCGGAGCCCGTTCGGCTCCGCCATGTAGCGTCCCGGCTTCCTCCACCCGGCTGTGGTGGAGGGTGAGAGCGGCCTCATGGGCAACGTGCACCGCAAGAGGAGCCCAACGGGTGTCAAGGCCGGCTCCTACTGGCCCTTCAGCCGTGCTGGAAAGCCACGGGCAGGTAGGAAGGATGGGGATGCCCATGGAAGGGTGCAGGGAGTCCTGCTTGGGTGACTTTTGGGGGGTAAAAGGCACTGGGAAAGTTTGCTGCCTCCCCTCTGGCCACCCTGGTGTGGGGCTGGGCAGGAGCTGAGACACTGTGGCTGGTGGATTTGCTCTCCCCCTGCCCTCCCCGTGCTCAGGGGGTGGGAGGTGTCAGGATCAGGCCCCCTGATTCCAGATGGAGCTGGGGAAGACTGCAGGCAAGGGCTGTGCTGACATGCCGGGGGACCCGCCGTCGGCTCGCCTGCACTATCAGGACGGGGATCATCCGCCAAATTAGTTACTGATTTGTTTTTCTAAGTGGAGTCCCAGCAGTGTCACCTCCCTCCCCAGCCTCCGCTCTCATCCCGTGCCTCAGTTTCCCTCTAGGAGTGTTTGCAGAGAGCACTGTGCTGCCCCCCCCGCATCCGTCCTGCGCCGTGTCTGTCTGTCTGTCTGTGCATGCTTTGATTGCTCTGGTTCTTTATGCTCCGGCTCCAGGGATGCAGCTGAAAAGCCTGGGAGGAGGCAGGGGGCAGGGGGGAGCTCTTTTCTGTGGGGGAGAGGAGCAGGGAAAAAGGTCCCACGCCAGCCTGGATCCATGTTTTCAGCTCTCAGCCTCACAGGGTGCCTGGTCCCGGTGAAGTTCCTTCATCGGAGTGGGATGGTGAGAGCTGGGAAGGTCTCTCTCGTTGACACCGTCACCATCCCGGGGCTGCTGACTGTTGTTAGACTGTCCCTGTGTCCCCAGCCCAGCCTGAGTCAGGGAGGGGACTTGAGAGGCAAGTGGGCAGAGGTCCAGGGTTGGTCGGATTAGGGATGGTGGACCCAGGATGGTGGGAATTGGGTGGTTTCCTCCATCCAGCCCCACCAACTCCCCATTTCCCTTGGTCTTTAATGGTCAGCAGCTCCTCGGGTGCAGTGAGCCGAGCTGTCTGCAGGGTAAACAGGGTCTGGAGTCAACCCCTCACAGGATTGGGGGGCGACCATGCCAAGCAAAACTGCCACAGAGAATGGGGAGACCCTGCGGGTGCATGGGGAGAGGGTACTGAGATCTCCTGGCCGGCAGCACCTCCTTGATGCCTGGGGAAACTGAGGCAGGAGTGGTTACACCACTCACCCACGGCTGTGCGGGGATGGCATCTCCTTCGCCGCCATCTGTCATAGAATCATAGAATCATCCAGGCCAGAAGGGACCTCCAAAGGTCATCTAGTCCCACCTCCCCACAGTCGCAGGGACACCCCCAACTAGCCCAGGTTGCCCAGGGCCTCATTGACCTTCACCTGGAATATCTCCAGGGAAGGGGCCTCAGCCACCCCGCTGGGCAACCTGTTCCAGTGTTCCACCACCCTCAGAGGAAATAAATTTTTCCTAATACCCAATCTAAAGATGCTCTTCTCCAACTTAAAGCCGTTGCCCCTCATCCTGTCACTGCAGGCCACGGCCGTGCAGGTGATGGGGTGACCCACCTCCTGGGGAGAGGTGATCTGGGGGCTCCTGTGAGCACCCCTGGCGCATCCCTCACCCTTTCCTTCTGCCATCCCCATGCAGACCTCCATCTCTTCACCATCCCTCCTGCCAGGCTTGGGTACCCCTTACCAGTCCCTGGTGCCACCACCGCTGCTGCCCTTCCCCAGGGCTGGCCGTGAGAAACCCTACCCCATTTTGGGTGCCCTGAAATGGGTACCATGTGGAGCAGATCCTGCGAGGTGAGGGCCGGTGCTGGGGCCCGAAGGCCGCGGGGTGGAAAGGTGCTGAGAAAACATGGGGCGAGTTGTGTTTGTTCTCTGCCACGGCTCCATGGCAACGGCGCGGCAGCCACAAAGCGAAAGAATTTGCATTGTGTCGCTTCAGCATTTCGAGGGGTGCAGCCGGGATCACCGGCTGGGGGCAGGGTGTGCTGGCACCCACCGCCACTCCCGTCTGCCCCCATCCCCGCTCCGAGACCCTGGGTGCTCCTGCGTTTTGAGCTGCATCTCACGGGCAACTGGACCAGTATCCCCAGTTCTCCATCGGGAGCCACAAGTTTGGCCTCACCATCAGGCCCAGGCAGGCACTGGCGGCTGCCTTTGTGCTTCTGCCATGCGTGGGGTGGCGTGGGCACCCGCTGCTGCCTTTTGATCCTGGGAGCAGCGGTCCCTAGGGATGGGGTTGGCCGGGCAGGAGCTTCAGGAGCGTGGCAGAGGCCCGCCGGCATCTCCTGACCCACCACAGGCAACCTTCTCCCTGCCTTCTCCCCGCTCTCCTTCCCCAGCCCCACTGGTGGAGTGGGACCTGGCTCCCTCTGGGTTTCCATCCCCTGGGCTCATCGCCGGCGGGAGCAGCTGGGGAAGGTCCTTGAGCACCAGGGAGACCGAAGCCTCTTATCTCCTCCTTATCGGGACGCCCTGCTGAGTCAGGGTGGAGGAACGTGGCGCCCGGCCAGGCTGCGCCCCACCGAGCTGGCGGGGATGCGTGGGGTCCCCTGACACCCACCTCCCCACCGGTGGGCGCTGGGGGAGCATCGGGGGGCAAATTCCTGGGTGGGGGGAGGCAGATTTGGGGTGAGGGGTGACCCGTGGCAGCGAGGCTCCCCAGCAGCCAGTGCCTGCTCTTTTGCCGTGCAGCTCCAGGGTGGGCTGAGCAAATCTGGGCGTCTTTTTTTCTCCTTCGCAGCCTCTCTTCGTGCCAGACCCACGCTGGGCCGGCTCCGCAAACAGCCTGGGGAGCAGATAAGGGCAGGGGCCCGCCCTGGTGGGGGACGTGCCAAGATTTACACAGGCAACTTTCTCCCGGCACCGCCAACCCCGGCACACCGGCGTGCTGGATTCACCTACCGGCATCTTTCCGCCGGCTGCCAGGGCTGAACCCTTCCTGGTGCTGCTGGAGCGGTGCCGGAGCAGGGGAGGAGGTGATGTGCGGGTGTCCTGGGCAGGCAGCTGCCTCCGACATGCCGGGCCATGCCCTCTTGGCAGCCACCCCGTCACCAAAAGGCAGAGACCTGCCGTTCTGCTGCTGGTTGTCCCCACACCCCACATTTGGGGCATCCCCTGCTCCATCTGATGGCTCTTCTCCCATATCCTCCCCTAATCCCGCATCGCCGGGATCCATCCATGGAGCGCTTTGCCTCTCCATCTCCATTCCTAGGGGAGGATGGGCAGCTCCTGGGTGCCGGGGCTGCTCCGTGGGCAGGAGCGGGGTTGGGTGCTGCCCTGCGGGACGGTGGATCCGAGCGCGGGGAAGGAAAAACAACCTGCAAGGTCTTGTCCCTAATCCCTCTGCTGCGTTGGAGCCAGGGACCTGCTGTGACAGGCACGGCTGCCATCTCCACAGCACCCCGGGTACCCTGCAAACACGCCGGGCATGACGGCACGCGCCGTGGGGATGCAGCCCAGCGAGGAACGCATGTGCAGCGGGAGGAGAAGACACTGAGGGAAGGCGAAGCAGGGCTGTAATAAACCTCTGGACTTTGGCATAGCTCTGGGGTAGAAGGAGGTGCCCGTGGTTTGTCCCCGGCCCTGTGTGCCCGTCGGCGTTGCCTCTGTGGCTCTGGAGGCTCTGCCCACCACCCTCTCCCGCCCCACGCTCCCCAGCTGGGCCGTTCCCACCCGGATCCAGCTCCTGGCCCGGGGAAGGCTGTTATTTACCTTCAAACCTGTTTGGTGGCTTCTCCGGGGAGGGGACGGGTGCGGGGTGGGGATGTGGTGGGACCGGAGGCTCTCCGAGCTGGAACAGGGGCCGGGAATGGAGATGGGGCACAATCGGGCATGGTTGGGGGGAGGTCCTGTGGTTGCAGGACCCTGCTGTGGGGCGCTGCCAGACCCTCACACGGAGTCCAAAGCAACACAGGGTTGGGAATGGCAGATGTCACATGTCACCACATGGGCAGCAGCGAGGTCAGCCCCCTTGCAGAGCCCAGCGTGCTCCTGCTGTGACAGCAGCCGTGCCTGGGGGTGGCCGTGGGGTTGACCGTTCTCCTCCGAGCAGGTTCCACCCCGCACTGCCTCCTTTGCCATGTCCCCGGGGCAGTTTTCTGCACTACGATTTAGAGGAAGAAACCGACTCGAGCTTGTTTTCCCATTTGAAAATCATTTTATTCCTTGTTGGGGAGGCGAGGAGCCGGCGGTGCAGATCGGGTCGTGTTTATTTGCTTTGTGGAGATGTTTTCCTGGCCGAAGCAGCAGCCCCTGAGCCAGCCAAGGGCGGGCTGCAGCCCCTGGGCTGGCAGTGGGGGGCTGCGTGGCCAGAGCCACAGTAAATATTGTTGTGCTCTTATCCTGCTTGGAGAGAGCACAGTCCCGTGGCGTGTCCAGGGCATGAGACAACAAGGGCTCAGGGATGAGGACAACCAGGCTGGGTTGCTAGCCTCACCCCCCACCAGCCAAGTACCAGGGAGCAGAGGCAGGGCAGGGTGGCAGAGGTGGGTGCCAGGGCCGTGGAGCTGGAGGTGATGGGCCCAAGGGAAAGATAAACGGGCTGGGGCTGGTAAAGAGGCGTCATCGCTCCTGGTGGGGAGATGCCAGCAGGGCTGCCTGCTCCGTCCTGCCAGCCAGGGAACAGGCTGGTGGTGCTGCAAGGGGAAAGGCTGATTCAGAGGGAGCAGAGGGGCTGGGTGCTGGAGCAGAAGGGCTGGATGCTGGAAGCAAAGCACTGGGACTCTCATGGCTGTGGCAGGGTCCGTGTACTGGCTGTTCCTTAGGGATCTGAGGGCTGGGGTTGGTTCATGGTGCGCTCCGTTGGTGTTATCCACACTCAGGGCATCCACAGGCAAGTGCCACTTTGTCCCCAAGCCTTGGTGCTCACCTGAGTGGTGGTGGCCTATGGTGGGAAGGAGCCCCAGAGTTTTGGAAGAACACCAGCCCCATGGGGCAGGGGATCTTCTCGCTGCCTTCTCACTCCCTTCTGCACCATCCCAGCTGCTAGGAGAAGGGAGTCAGGTCTCCATCCCACCGAGCAGGATGCAGGCAGGCAGGTTCCCCTCCTCTTCCTCCCTTGGGGATCTTGCAGCCCCCTTCCCTCCCGCCTGCCAGCTCCCCCCTCCTCCCCATTTTTCTCGGGTGAGTCAGTGGTGGTGGAGCTGTGCTGCCTGTTCCCTGCCTCCTGCCGCAGGACCCGCCGCCGCGCAGGGAGAAGGCAAGTCAGGGCAGTGCCGTGCAGGCAGAGATGGATGGTTTTTTGCAGCTGAGTCTGGCCCAACCTGCTGCTTGCAGGAGGAAGAGGCCTGGCGAGGAGGGGGACAGGAGCCAGGATTTCCTCCTCCAGCTCTCCCGGCGGGAAGAGCAGTGTCGTGGCTAAGCCACCTCCGGGAGGGAGCTGGGATGGCACTGCATCGTCTGGGGCTGTAAGACTCCGGTTGTGTTCCTTCAGGGTCTCAGCTCCAACTTCTCCCAGAGCACCTCTTCCCATTCCCATTTTCTCCCAGAGCAGCTCTTCCTATTCCCATCCTGGTGCCTTCCACGGTACCCGGGCTTTCCTGCCCTTTCCCATCTCTTTGCCTTGCCATGGGGATGCATTGCTCCCTCCAGACCGTCCCTGGCACCGGTGGTGGTGGGTACCAGCTCCGAGGCAGGGAGACTGTCCTTGAGAGAGTGCCCAGCCCCGAGATGCCTCCGGCTCCTTCTCGGGGAGGATCCTGCTGCCACGTGCAGCTGAGGCACGTGTGTCAGATCAACGTGGAGCCTGGAGGGGACGGGTCGATCCAGGGTGCGTCGCAAGGAATGCAACGAGGGACGGGACGCCAGCTCCCACCGGGCGTGTTGGTACCGGCACCGACTGCAGCTGCAGCGGCTTCCTCAGCCCACCAAGCTCTGCCGCAGGATCAGACCTCATGGCTTCTCCCCTTTTGTTGTGGATGTCCCATCCCTGGAGGGGTTCAAGGCCAGGCTGGATTGAGCTTTGAGCAACCTGGTGTGGTGGGAGGTGTCCCTGCCCAGCGCAGGGGAGTTGGAACTGGATGATCTTGAAGATCCCTTCCAACTCTACCCATTCTATGATTTTCCAGTCCCTTTTGCAGCAGGTTTAAGACCCATGTGTTGACAGAGCCGGGGCGAGGCTGTCCGGGCGAGGAGGACGCAGTAGCGAAGGTCGCAGGGAGTGGGAGGAGAAGCTCCCCAGCGTCAGCCCTTGCCACCAGGCTCCTCCGAGCCCGGGCTCCTGCTCCGGCTGGAGGAGTGGGCGGTGGCCACCGCGTCCTGCTGGGATTATCCTTTGAGTGATTGCAACCAACGATGCTGAGCTTCTCCCACCCCACGCTTGGGAGGGGGACATGTGTCTCCATCAGCAAGGGACAGTCTCAAGGCTGGCAGTCTTTGGATCTGTCTGCTGGCACCTGGGAAATGTCCTCAAGGCAGCAGCTTCCATGTGTGGAAGCTCAGCTGTGCCTGAACCCTCCTCTGGTGGCACAGGGAGGGAACTGTCCGCCTTTATCTGCCTTGCAAAGTTGCTGGTGCTGTGCTGGGGGATCCTGGGTGCAGCCCCATCTGATCCGTGAAGGCAGAGCTGGATGAATCCCAAGGGATGGACCTGGTGTCACTCTTGGCTGCATTCACCCACCGTCACCCTGGCCCTCGCTGGGGCTCGTGATGGGCTGCCCGGGGAGGAGAGGGCAGTGTTCGGCGCAGCACGTGGCCTCCTGCTTTGTGCATCCTCAGCCCTTTGATTATGTCCCTTTTCCACTTGTGCTATGGAAAGAGCTGGGGAGCATCCGCCTGCTGCCCCCGGCACCTTCTGGGCAAGCGTGTGGGCAGTGGTGCCCATCCTGCCCGTGCTGGAGGCAGGGTGCTGGGTTGTGCATAGCAGGGGCTGTGGGACATTGCTCGTGTGTTCTCTTGTGGGCATGGAGGGGGGAGAAATCCTCCTGAAGCCCAGAGCTGCCTGGTCAGGGACACCAGGGTGCCCTTTGCAAGGTCAAAGTGTCCCTGGGGCTGCCTGGTGGGACCCTCGTGCTCTGCTTTGGGTGACGCTGCTCTGTCTGCAGCCAAACCTCTGTCCTGCTGCGGCTAAAGCTGTGAGCAGCCCGTGGGGAGCTGGAAGGGCAGGAGAATGAGGGTTTGACACGTTGGCTCCTGGCTGGCACAAGGACAACCCTTCCTGCTGTGTAAATACTGAGAGTTCTTCACCTTTTGGGGCCAAACGCCTGGAGGTGGGAGGGATGGAGCTCCCTGAGGTGCTGAGTGATGGAAAGGGCAAATTCCCTTTCTGTCCGAGGCGGAACAAGGAGCACAGCACCTTGTGTGGTGGGGACAGGTGGCTGTCAGTGCCACGGTCTGTGCCAGTGCCTGATCACCTGGCACTTCTGCCCCTGCCTTCACCTGACCCTGTGCCAGCTGCTGGACTTACTGGTTAGACTGGTCCAAAACCTCATTCTCCCCCAGTGCTGCCAGCTCTTGTGACCGTGACGTAGCTGTGCTGGACACCCCGTCCCTAAGGACAAACACCCTTTGCCCCGTGATGGTTTATGTCCTCCCACTGCGGGCTGAGCCGTGCCAGGAGCCAGGCTCTCCCTGGCAGGGACAGGGGGGACCATGGTGGGCGCTGGGGATGGACAGGGAATGCCAGCACATCCCAAGGGCTGGAGGAAAAGCCTCCCACCTCCTCCCAGTTGGAAGCAAGCAACTGGTTTACAGGGGTGCTGAGCCCGCTGTTGGGCAATTGAGGAGGGTCCTGGGGTGGGGGTTCCCAGGGGTGCAAGAGTGGAAAGTTGGGGAAATTCCAGCCCTGATGCCGACAGGATGGATCCCTGCCAGCCATGGTGTGTGTGGGAGAAGGTGGGAGGGCTGGGGGTGAGCAGGAGGGCCAGAGGAGGGCCCCCCCCTCTCTCCTCCTCCCGTGACTGAGGAGTGGTGGTGGGTGCAGCTGGGGTTGTCCCCTCCTGCCACCGCGCAGCCGTCCCCAGGGCCAGGCAGCTGCGCCGGAGCCTCTTCACCCGGCCGAGCATCCTCCCGCCGTGCGGATGAGGACGGAGAGAGGGAGAGCTGGGCTCTGCTGGCATCTGCCTCGCCGCCTCACAGCTGGGTGAGAGCCACCCCGGCACAACAGGCAGAGCATCTGTGGGGGGTGGCGGAGCCCCCGTGGGGACCCACAGAGCCCCCGAGGGGACCCACCGAGTCACCGTGGGGACCAGACCCCCTCCCCGTCCACCATGGTGGTTTTCATGGGCAGGAACCTCTCCTCGCTTCTGGCTTTCTTCAAGAAGAAGGGTGAGTGATGGGGAGGTGGGGAGGGAGCGGCGCCTTGTCCTTACACAACCCCTGCCCTCCAAGGCCCCCATCTGCCCCCTACACCGGGTGCTTGCCCACCCGCAGCGGGCAGGGGGGGCTGCCACCTCGGGGGGAGGGCAGGGAAGGTCACCCGGTCCCCAGCCTCATCCGCTGGGAAGTTATGGGAATAAATCACTGCGGTCCTCTTGCCGGAAGGCGGCTCTGAGTGTGCCGGGGTGGGGAGGGGTGCCAGGAGAGGGGCTGCCAAAATTGTGGGAGAAAAAGACTTAGGGGAAGGGGGACGTAATGATGGTGGGGGGCTGTGGGGTGTTTTGTGTCCCCTACAAAGAGCCTGCTGCAGCACGGAGGTCCCCTGTGCTGTGACTTGTGTGTCCCCCCAGCCCAGCCTGGCCGTGTCCCCTGGTGTTGGTGGAGGCAGAGGCCGGCGTGGCGGCACGGCGTGGTGGCATGGCGCGGCAGGGCGGGCCGGCTCCATTGTTCGGGGCCTGCTCCTTTGTGTGGCGGAGCTGGAGCGCGGCTGCCTCGCTGCCTGGCCGGGAGGGGACAAGGGGACACAAGGGACAGAGGATGGGTGCGTGGTGTCGGTGATGGGGAGCAATGGGTACTGGTGTCCCTGAGGTGCTGCCGCCAGCCCCATCGGTTTCCTGGTCTCGCCCTTCCCTTCCTCAGCCTGAAGTTGTTTTTTTTCCGGGCAGGAAGAGTTTGAGGCTTCGCAGCAGGCAGCGGCGTGCAGGCAGGAGCAGGCAGGGCTGTGCCAGTGGTGCCCTGGCTGGATGATGCTGGGTGTAGCCCACAACAAGTGCCCGGAGCTGGTGGTGGGCACCCCAGGGTGCTGGAGATGGTTTGCAGGGAGGGGGCTGTGAGATGGGGTGTAGACGGTCCTGTGCCAGCCCTGGAATGGCACCTGGGGGGCTTGGATTGGGGAGTCAGGTCTTCTGGGGTCTCTGTGCCTCAGTTTCCCTCATCTGTGTGGTTCCCAGCCTGGCTGGGCATGGGGTAAGTCCCTGCTCTCGGGGTGCTTTGCAAGGGCTGAGGATGATGCAGCCTTCCAAAGGGAAAGTCGTCATCTTTCCATCCTCATTTCATACCCCCGTGCTGCCCCTTCTCCGCTCAGCCACCCACAGCCCCACACAACTGGCTGCCTCGTTTACTCCTAACGAAGGTGCTGGGGAGGAGGGCAGTGCCGTGCCCCAGCTCCGCTCCGGCTGGTGGGGACAAAACCCTGTGGACTCACAGTGGAGACAGCCTGACTCCGGCGTATCGACTGGCTGGGCAGAGCCAGGGGAGATGATTTCTCACCCGGTTTGGAAATGAGGATAACGTCATCCTGGGACAGCTGTCATCACCTGGTGCTTCTCACATCTCACCGGGGCAGCATCCATGGAAGCATGGCTGTGTCCTCCTGTCTTCATCAGTGACGTTGGGATGGAGGGGATACTCACCAAGTTTGCCAATGACACCAAGCTGGGTGGTGCAGTTGACATGTCCGAGGGATGGGATGCCATCCAGAGGGACCTGGGCCGGCTGGAGAAGTGGGCCCATGTCAGTGTCATGAGGTTCTTCAAGGCCAATCAGGAGGACATGGACCTGTTGGAGTGGGGCCAGAGGAAGCCCTGGAGATGCTGGGAGAGCTGGAGCCCCTCTGCTGTGGGGACAGGCTGAAGGAGTTGGGGGGGTTCAGCGTGGAGAAGAGAAGGCTCCAGGGAGACCTTAGAGCCAGGTCTAAGGTCCAAGTCCCTAAGGGGGCTCCAGGAAAGCTGATGGGGGGGAACCTTGATCAGGGAGGGGAGCCATAAGATGAGGGGTGATGGTTTTAAACTAAAAGAGGGAAAATTTAGACTAGATATTTGGAAGAAATTGTTTGCACCGAGGGTGGTGAGACCCTGGCCCAGGTTGCCTGGAGAGGTGGTGGCTGCCCCATCCCTGGAGGGGTTCAAGGACTGGTTGGAGGAGGCTTGGAGCAACCTGGTGTGGTGGGAGGTGTCCCTGTCCAGGGCAGGGGGGTTGGACTAGAGGACTTTTTAAAGATCCCCACTAACCTGAACTGTTATGACTGTATGATTTCCAGCTGATCCCTCTGTCTCCGCAGGCGCTGCCAAGGGCGAGGCCGAGAAGCGGCTGAGTGTGCAGTACACGGCGGGCGAGGAATGTCCCGACAACGTCTTCTTCCCCAGCACGCGACCCCCCCACCTGGAGGAGCTGCACAACCAGGCTCAGCAGGGACTTAAGTCCCTGCAGCACCAGGGTAGGTGTCCCCAACCTTGGGGTGGCCCCGGTGACGCTCCTGGCTGGCCGGGCTGCGTGGGCGGCGCGGTGGGGCTGACCGGAGTCCAGCCGGGGCCGGGGTGTGCGGGCAGCACGGCCACACTCGGCGGCCGTTCCTCTGGCTGGTGGCCCCCACACCAGCTCCCCCCGGAGGGATTTACCCCCTGCCTTCCCTCCCCAGAGAAGCAGAAGCAGACCAAAAGTGCCTGGGACCACGGGGACACCAGCAGCCTCCAGGTGAGCCCTGCCGAGGAGACAGCTCTTGGGGTGCCTTGGGGGTGAGGGGACACCCGGTGGCACCTCTGTACCCTCTGGGTACTGTTTGGGGACTGGGAGCAAGTGGGGAACTGGCTGAAGCTGGGGGAAGGGTTGTGGGGTGAGAAGGGACCCTTTGTTCTTCAACATTATCCCCTTTGCCCCCGTCCTCAGCCCTGGCATGTCCTGCTCTGCCTGGGGACCACCACCATGCCCACATCCCTCTGTGTCCCCTCTTCCCACCCCACTGTTGTCCCCCACGGCAGCCCCGAGCAAGGTGGGGTGACGGGATGGTGTGACGGGGTCCATCAGCCATCTCCAGCCCCATGGCCAGCCCCCTCCCTGGCTGCTGATGAGGAGAAACACCCACTCTCTTGGCCAAGCTGAGCTTTGCCGCTTCCCGGGGCTCTGACCCCGCTGCCATCGATGTTTGCTCAAGCCACTGCCTCCCACTGGCTCTCGGCCCCCTTAACCCCTTGGAAGCAGAGGATTGGGAGCTCCTGGGGGGGCGCAGAGCCATGGGCTGAGCCGGGATGGCTCAGGGTGACGTGGTGGAGGGTTTGGGCGGTGGTTCCCGCTGATGTGTCTCATCCCAACCTCTGCCTGTGCCAAGAGATGCTTTGGAGGTATGGGGGGGACGGGGGGTGGGCACTGAAGCTGTGCTGTTGGCTGTGCCAAGGGGAAAATGTGCCATCTGTGGGGTCCCCAGCACGGCCACGTCGCTGCCTGCTTGGCTTTGTCCCCCCAGCCCCATCCCTGCACCCCTCTCCCAGCCGTGGCAGCCCTCCAGCCCTGAGCTCTGGGGCACAGCAGGGCTGGGCACAGCCATGGGGACATTTTTGGCTTGGCTTGGTGGCGAGGCCAGTGGTTCCCTGGGCTCCTCCTTTGGCAGACCCGACCCCGGCTTGTCTGCTCTCCAGGGGGGCTCCAAGGGCCATGAGGGGTCCCAGGGGCTGCTCCCAGCCCCGCTCTGGTGGGAGGACTCTGGATGCCGGCGTGGCTGACTCAGCCTTTGGCCCTCGGAGAAGCTTTTGTCTCGGCAGCCCTGGGCTGCGGAGTCAGTTTGCGGCGGAGAAAGGGGCCTTGGTGGGGGCCGGGGCAGCTCCTTTCCCGCAGCCTGGGGTCTCCCTGAGCCCCCTCCTCTCTGCCCACGCAGTCCTGCGCATCCTCAGAGGATGACAGTGTGTCCTTCCGGAGCCGGGCGGCATCCTGTGCCACTGACAGCACCTCCGAGGACGCCCTCTCCATCCGCTCCGAGATGATCCAGAGGAAAGGTACCCAGCTGGGGGGCTGNCTGTGCTGGCGTGGCCAGGAGCCAGCGCGGGGATTTGGGGGCCCTCGGAGAGAAGAGAGCAACTCTGGCTGAGTCAGAGCACTGGGGCTGGGTGAGGGGGACAGACAGACGGACACACACCATCTCCTCCCTGCTCAGATCACGTAGCTCTTTGGCAGCTGCTGGTGCCTCCTTCCCCGCTGAGCCTGGCTTGTCCTTGGAGCATCTCTGGCAGCGAGGGGGATACTGGGGACACTGGGGATCCCTCACGCCAGCTCGTGCCTCTCGCAGGTTCCACCTTCCGACCGCACGACTCCTTTCCCAAATCCTCAGAGAGGGCTGGGAAGAAGGGGAAGGAGAGGGG
>VXBW01001791.1:194392-223508 GCA_013400375.1 Thinocorus orbignyianus
GCCACGCCTGGGCGTCACTTCCGGCGGCGGAGCGCCGAGCAGCCGATGGGGGCGTGGCCTCTCTCCACCAATCAGGAGGCGCCTGCCCGAGGGGCGGGGCTTGTGTGTATTAAGATGGCGGCGGGTGAGCGTGGGGCGGCCTGTTCGGCTGCCAGGCCCGGCCTAGGCCGCGGCGGTTCATTGGCCTTAATTATTATCAGTTATTAATTAATTTAGGTTATTTGCTCCTTTCTCCCGCTGAGGGATCGCGGGAGGAGCCGGTACCGGGGCGGGCGGAGGAGCCGGGGGCGGTTTGGGCTCCTCCCTCGGGGCGGCCCCGCGCAGCGCTGTTGGGCGCCGGTTGGGCCGCCCCGGGCGGTGCCCGCGGAGCCGGGGGTTGGAAGCCGGCTGCTGGAGTTAGGAAGGAGCCCGCAGAGGGTGGGGATGAACCCCTGACAGAGCCAAGTCAGGGAGCTGCGGGGGTGAATGGCCGTTATTTGCCTGTGTGCTGTTGGGGGAGAGAACGCGGCCCCTGCCCCTCACAGTGTGGCTTTTTCAGAGATGAGATCTCGTGGTGGGCAAGCCGTGAGGCTGTGGAAGATGTTAGGCCGTGATTATTTCTCCCCTGCTCCCGTTTTCTCATCAGGGAATAGATCCAGGGCAGTGCAGAGCTGTTGAGGTCTCTGGGTGGCTGTGGGGAGTGGAACAGGCAGTAACGGCTGGTCCATCAGCCTTGGCAACAGCCGTGCTTCCCAGTGGTTTTGTCTTTTGATCTCATTATTTGTTAGAAACCCCCATAAAGTACACACTGAAGTACCAGCTCTGGGGCCCTCAGTATCAGAAGGACGTGGACCTGTTGGAGCAGGGCCAGAGGAGGCCCTGGAGGTGGTCTGAGGGCTGGAGCGCCCCTGCTGTGGGGACAGGCTGGGAGAGTCATGGGGGAGAAGGCTCTGGGGAGACCTTTTCGCAGCCTTTCAGTCCCTAAAGAGGATTTCTGAGAAAGATGAGGGCAGACTTTAGCAGGGCCTGTTGTGATAGGATGAGGAGTGATGGTTTTAAACTAGAAGAGGGAAGGTTTAGTCTAGATACAAGGAGGAAATTTTTTACACTGAGGGTGGTGAAATCTTGGCCTGGGTTGCCCAGAGAGGTGGTGGATGCCTCATCCCTGATAACATTAGAGGCTGGGTTAGAAAGGGTTCTAAGGAACCTGAGCTGGTTGAAGATGTCCCTACTCATTTCAGGAGGTTGAACTAGATGAGATTTAAAGATCCCACCCAAACTACTCTCTGATCCTAAAGCACATGTAACTTTCCAAAGGGCTTTCCTTTGCCTGCCCAGTGGAGAATGAGCCACCCAGGGCTGGTGTTATCACAGATGTGGGTGAGCTGGCTCTGAGCTGGGCTGACCATACAAGCACCAGTGCTGGAACAAGGGACAGGGTGGCAGGAGCAGCCTGGTCTTACATCAATTTGAGAGCCATTTAAACTGTTAATGAGCATCACCCTGGTGTAAATCCTCAAACAGCCCCTGAATTCTGCACACTCTTGGGGAGAAGAGCTCCGCTGCATAGTTACGGGAGTTCCAATTCCAGTTTCAGTGGTTGTGGGGCTGCAGGTGCTGACTGGTTGTCGTTGGGTGAACTGGGAAGGTCACGGCAGTGAAGAAACCATTTCCTTGTTGGCAAGCTGAGCAAAACATCTCCCAGTGTCCTTTTTGTAAGCCAGTTCCAGCACAAAGGCTTAAAACTTTTAGTTCTCTTTCAAGCCCTTATTGGTTAGGAGCTAGATCATCGTGCTGCTACACTCTGTAGGACTAAATCCAGGTTTAATTTGCCTTTATTTGCCTTTTGTTTCTCTTTGAAGCACTTAAGCACTTGTAGGGAACTCACAGAACTCCAGGCAAGGGCTATCTGAGGAGGACTGCCCGTGACTCCCTGTGTCTTGTGTAGGTTTTGTGTGTATGAGGGTGATTCCCGAGGTATTTTCTTTCTTCAGAGGGGTTACAGCACTATTCTAAAAGTGCTGATTTTTGTTATTTGACAGGAGAAAGCAGCAGAAATGGGATTTAATCCTGGAATAGCTACCCCTCCTCCCCTTTTAGAAAGCAGTGAGTAGTCAGAGGTAGGGACTAAGACAAATGGTGTTGCTTGAAATCTGCTGCACAAAGAGGACAGGAAATACCTTTCCTGAGTCAAGATTCTCCTGCTGGGTGAGAGTCAGATGCAGGGCCTTCAGGTCAAAAGATTCATGTTAGTTTGAGTCCTCACTGAGAGGAAAACAGGTTTTGTTTGTGAATACTTTTAAAGTATTGAATTTTACCGGAAGGTTCTTTATCTTCTGATCTTTCATCATAAACTGTGTTTGGTGGGAGTGTGTTAGTGACTAATACCTGCTGAATGTCCTCTGAGCTCCCCAACAGAGTTACTTTTCCCTTGCTCAGTTTTTCCTAACCCAAAAAAAGACTTTTTATTTGTTTAGTGTCTTTGAAGGACTGAGGTGGGGGGTTGGGAGATGAGGGGATGTCTGTGAGGCTGGAAAAACATGAGGTTTTTTTTAAATTTAAGATGTTGTCTTTTGCTGGCAGGTTGGAGCTGGTTCTTGCTGATTTCTGGAAGGGGTGATCGAAGGGCACCAGGGTCAGATGAACTTCAGAACAGGCGTCTAGAGCAGAAGGAACAAGGTCACTGAGATACAGGAACTGACATGGATGACCATTCCCTCCATGCCTGTGGGTTTTGTCTTTGCCACGAATTCAAACCCACTCTTCATGATAAAGTTCTTGGGGCCAAAAGGCTCTTGGATTCCTCCGAGGAGGTTCAGGCCCTGCACTCGGTGGTGAAGAAATCTGTGTTGAGTCATCACTGTAGCACTCCAGATCCATCAAAGAAACTGCCGCTGTGTTCCCCAGATTCTGCCAGTTTTCAGGGATCCTCTGATTTTCTGGATGATACTGGCCACGACGACCTTGTTGCCAGTTCTTCTGCCTCAAGATACAATGATGTAGCCATTTCTCTAGATACATCCAGAAGTTTTGATGACAGCGAGCCAGATGACTCCTTGTTGGAACTGTCAGACAGTGAAGTAGGGAATTCTCCTTTCAATTACACCGAGGACGAGATCCAGGAAATCTTGGCAGAAGATCATGTGGAATCTGAGCGGTACCTGAGGCAAGAAAGCACTCTGAGCCAAAATGGAAATGGGGAGAGCGAGGAGGACGAGAGCAGCAGCTGCACTGGGGCATCAATCAGCAGTGAAGGCACAAGTGTGGCCTCAGAGATCCCAGGGACACCAAATGAGCCTCTGTCCAGGGAGTCTTCTTCACCTGGTTCAGAACTTCACCCCAGCCTTTCGGATGGAAGCGTTAGCCTGGACGAGCACCATCCGCCGTCAGCCCAAGTGAGCGGCATGTTTTTTGACCTTGACCTTCAGGAGCTCCTCAGTCTTAGCCCAATCGACGGTGACTGTGTGGATGAGCCTCTGGAGGATGATTCTTTAGAAGAAGCCAAACGAGAATCTTCAGAAGAAATCCAAAGTGGTCGCTTAGAGGTCGATGAAGCAGCGAGTAGCTGCGTTCTCAGAGAATCCTTGGAGGAGCTGCTGTCTCATGGGAGGCAAAGCCTGGGTGTGAGCTGCCTGGGAGGGACACCCTTTGTGAGCAGAGATGCTTCTGACTCCTGTGGTGATCACCTGGAAAGGTCCATGTCCTCTTCTGACCCTGCCAGCAGCCAGAGTAGAGCTGAGAGGAGAGCAGCACCCGTTTTAGTGAGGTGTCCCACGCCATCGTCTGGGTCCAGAATCCGAGAGGCAGCAAACAAATCCAAAGCCACAAAGAGATCTTTTTCAAGGAAATTAAAGTTTCCAGAGGACGATGAGGGGCAGGAATCTTCAGCAGCTGAACGGCCTTCAAACAGCATGAAAGTAAACATACATTTTAGTTCTGGTGACTAAAACATTTTAAATTCCATTCCTTTTGGTTGGTACTTGCAGTAATGCCCCTACACACACAACTGGGCATTTTTACACAGTGAGGGAAGGTTTTTTGTGGAAAAAAGTGGGATTTTTATGTAACTGCATAAGTAAGACTTACATGGAATGATTTTTCTCCCTTTCTCCTTCTCTTTCTAGTTAAGTGAAGCAGCTGTAGGTCAGATTGAGCAGGAGGAGACAAGCAGTGGGAGGAAGCCTGTTCCACAGGAGGAAAGGTAGTTTCTTAGGAGCTCCTTAAATCCCTTTGCATCATAAAAAACAAAGTCCCAGTGGTTTCCCAAACCAGTTTGATGGGTTGTGTACTGCAGGTTTTCTCTTTAATTTTGTTTTTCCCTCGTGATGCACTGAAATAGTGGGAAAAATACACTGAAATAGTGGGAAAAATACTTGATATTTTACCCTGTAAGAGGGGGAAGAATATAGGGCTGGTCCAGATGGGAATGAAGGTTTCCAAGGGAGTCCCGGGCCGTGGTTTATGGTGCAGAAGAGATGTTTGTGCTGGCCTGGCTCGGTGGCTGCTCTCCTGGAGTGGTTTCCAGCAGATGGCAGCAGCAGAGCAGGTCCGGGCAGCTGCGGGGATGGTTGGCTTTTCCTCCTCGGTGCTCCTGGGCCCGGAGTTGGCGGTTTGGTGGTTCTTCCCTGTGGCTGCTGCAGACTTGCTGCACTCAGATGTTCTGCGCGTTGCTGTTCCCAGCATGGCCTTGAGTAACGGGAAGAATCTGCTGCTTTTGAGGGCTCACTGCAGGATCTTGGCTGCTTAATCAGGGCAGTGACTTGCTGGTTCTCTCAGCTGATGCTCACTCCTGCTTTGCTCTCAGTAGGGCACCTTTACTCCAATAAATATATTTATTTTTGCAATCACAGAAAAGTGCTGCGAGAAGTTGATGTCTTTAATCCTTCTGCAGGATAATTTGAGCAACCTGCTCTAGGGAGAGGTGTCCCTGCTCATGGCAGGGGGGTTGGAACTTGATGATCTTTAAGGTCCTTTCCAACTCTGACCATTCCATGATTCTATGATACTTTGTCCCCTCTGTCTCTGTGACCTAATTTGACAAATTGTCTTTGCCGTATCTTTTATTTTGAAGCCCGAAACGACGGATGCGCTTTTCAGAAGTGGAGCTTGAGCAAAAGAAACGTTGATATCCAGAGTGTGTGTCCCTGTATGAAGAAAACTGTAGCTCCTACACCAGGCGACTCCCGGATGGGATGGGGTAAGGAAGGAGGATGGATAATCCTGCGGGAGGCCTGGCCTGCTCAACTTGTATTCTTTGGTGTTCCGAATGTATATGTTTTTCAGAGGGAAATAAAAAGCTAGTACTAGCTAGTAATACCATGCACAGAATTCCTGCACAGCAACCAGTTTTGTTCCAGGGCTGGTTCAGATGAGTTTTGTGGTTTGGGATAGCTGGGATACGGGGGTTTGCTGCAGTAAATCAGGGATGTTCCCAAAACGGTTACCTGGGAAGAGCAGAGCTGAGCTCTGGCTGCTTGTGTCAGGAGGTCACTTGTTGGGAGGTCACCAGTTCTCTATAACTGGTTCATAACTATGAACCCAGACTTAAGGAATCTTTAGCTTAATGCTGGGATTTGGATTTACTGTTGACACCTTCTGCATGTTGCCTCTCTTGGTGGTGTCACCCAAGGACAATCAGCTGTGGAGGTTTAAAGGAAGATGTCTGTAAAGAGCACGTATGGATATCAGCTGTGGAGCAGAATCTGGCGGGTAGAACTGGGATGTTCTGGTAGCTTCCAGAGCTAGCCCTCCCACTGTGGTTATTCTGGGTGTTCATGGGTGCAATAATTGTCATTTCTTGAGAGTTCCAAGAAACTGACAGTTTTGTGGCTCCTTGCATGAAGCCTGCACTTAGCTGGGCAGCACGAGCAGCTGCATAGCCACGGGGCTGCTTTCCAGCCTATGAATACAGCATAAGTAATGCAGAGGGGACTGTGCAAGGCAAGCTGAAGTGGCCTGTTTTCTCTTCCTTTTCAAATTAAAAATGCAAGACGTATGTTCTGAGTCACAGAAAATCAGGCAGGAGCCTCAAATGAACGAGCCTGGTGAGCCAAAGAGGGATCTGTTTTGCTGGGGAAGAACGTTGTCTGTGATACACACAATTTGATTTTCTTATTAGTGCAAACCTCTCTTATTCCAAATAGCTGGAGGCTTGGAATTCAGCCCGACAGACAGCGTGGGCTTTCCCAGTTGTCACAGAAAAACCTTCCTCAGTGGGCTGGTTTTGACCCTGTGTGGTGTTTCTGTGCACCTGGATCCACGGCAGGGTCTTGGGTATCATTTGTGTAGGAGATGCAATATCGCAGAACCATCCCAAGAAATTCCTAAAAGACAAATTAGCAGGTTTCAGAGCCAGCAAGGGGATTCCCTTTGGGAAGCAGTAACTTACATATTGCTGCTGCAAATCTTCAGCTCTGTTTTGTGTTGCAAATCCTCTGGCATTTGTCTCGTGGTAGTGTTTGACTTCGCTTTCCTCTCTCCTGCGTAATCTGTCTGCTCTTCCTTGGATCCTGTCTCTTGCTCTTGGATTGTTTGGGTGAATGATGGGTTGGTTGCAGCAGAGGCTTGATCTTTTCACTTACCTGCACTGTATCTTGCACTTAATTACAGATTCTCTATAAATACAACTTTCTTATATCTTGGGTGATTGTGGGCTAAAAGTTGCACGTGTGGAGCCTTTAACATAAGTTGGTTGAAGAAATCTTTTTGTGTTCTGAATACACCTTTCACACCCAGCCATCCCAAGTGAGTTGGGAGATAATCCATGGTTCTGGTTGGTTTTTGTCTCATTCCAGTATCTAGAGGATATTTGGTCTGAATAGATACATTTCTTTGCAGCTTCCCCTGGGAATGGGAACGCTACTGAGGCTGCGTTGTAGCAGATGTAAAGATGAGCTGTGAGTTGAACATCTGCTTGGAAATGGGTGGCTGAAACTGATAATTGACCACAAAAGATTTCT
Source organism: Thinocorus orbignyianus (assembly GCA_013400375.1). Taxonomy (NCBI): domain Eukaryota; kingdom Metazoa; phylum Chordata; class Aves; order Ciconiiformes; family Thinocoridae; genus Thinocorus; species Thinocorus orbignyianus. The sequence goes on from VXBW01001791.1 coordinate 201,331, forward strand.
GCCAGCTGACCATTTGTTAGCATTCACACTTCATTATTGCCCTTTATCCAGCAGTAAATAGAATCATCCCCTTCTTGATGAGATCCTCCTCAGCAATTCTGGCTGGGTCTGTGTCAGCCTGCAGAAGTAAGGAGCCTCCTACTTTAATAACTGCCTCTTGGCACTGGGTGTTATCTCTCTGCTGCTTAGTCTTGTCTTCAGTGATGCAGTAGCTGAATTAGGCCTATTTTTAAATGGGCAGGGGAAGGACAAACTTGTCAGAAAAAGCATTTCCCTCTAAACAGAGCCTTTTCTTGGTTGCCACCCAAACATCTTTACTTCAGGAGATCTGGTTTCAGGCCATTGAACGTTGCAGTTGTGCCTGCACCACCTGCTGCTCAGACAAGAATTCTCATGTTATTTGGAGGGGAATCACTCTGGGCAGAGTCACGGACCCCAGGGTACCTGGAGGCTGAGCCAGCTCCTCTCCTGACCTCCAGCCACTGCTTTCTCTGAGGGCTTCTGTGGTAGGACTCCAGCAGGAGTTCTCCTCCTGCCTTGGTTTGGCTGTAGACGTTTCCGATGCTTAGCAATTTTATCAGACTTTTTACAACCTGGGAGAAGCCTGATAAATTGTTTTCTTGGATCCCCGTTGAATCAAAGGGAGAGGAGGTGGAGGGAAATACCTTAGAAGGAGTCACAGACCATCTGGTCTTACTGTAATAAAAAGATTAGTATCTTTAAAAAACAGACACCCCAGGTTTAAGGGGATGCAAGAGGGAGAGTAGGATAAGGAAACATATGGAGAAACAAATCTGTGAAATACAAATGAGTGCTGTGTGAGCAGACTCTGCCTTGAAAGAGTCTGGGCTGTGGATTGGTGCTGAGCTGGCTGAGGAGAAGACTTGAATCTTGAAACAGTTCATAACCTGCCCAAACTCATTTTGCTTGAATGGAAAGCACACAGGGAAGGTAGGGGACTTGGGGGTGCTGACATAAAGGAGGAATTACGTTTTTGCTGAGCCTAGGAGGGAGATTCCATTTCAAAGCAGATGAAATCCACCTACAAACCCTAAATTTCCAGAGGGATGTGAGAAGGTGGGGTTTGGAGTAGGGAATGTGGGGTGTAGGAACAAAGCAGATTGCAGGGAGACTTCAGGCAGGGGGCTGGTGGGAGCAGTTACCTGTTGCTCTGAAATCCCCCTCCTGTTTCTGTGACCCACTTTGACTGAATCAGAATGGCCAAGGAAGGAGACTTTATAGAGGAAGGCTGAGAATTTGTGAAAAATTGGGATTTCTTCTAGTCACATGCACCTCTCCCATCAGCTTATTGGGGACAACATGGAATGTTGTGTGATGGGAGAGTTTCCCTTTTGTTGGCTATCTTGAAGTGCCTCCCTTCTTCCTAAACAATGCAGGCTGAAAACATGGATTTTTAAGAACACTCCTGAAATCTCTTCTGGGAGTATCTTTTTTTTTTTTTTTGACAAGAATTTAATCCTTTGGGTAAATAAAAGCTGACACTGCAGTTTATGAAGGAGACCTGGATTTGCTCAAGGGACGCGATGTTCCCTGGAAAGGAAGTGTTACGCGGAACCGTGATCCACATTAATCACAGGGCTGCAGTGGCTGGATGGAAAAAATGTTGAGTTTCGACTGGGCAAGGACAAGGACACACTCTGTGTTCTCTGCTGAGAGCACCTCGAAACAGTGAACTTTGGGGAGGGCAATATTCCAGGGAAGCTGCCTTTTTCTGAGCTGTTGTACCTATTCTGAGCGAGCAGAAGGACAAACGCTACGGCAGGGTTGAAGTTACTGCTTGTTTTGGATTTCATGACATGAATTCAAGGATTTTTGCTTTCTTCTGAAGCATCTCTTGCCAAGGATTTGCCGTGTGAGGCCTTCAGATCTGCAGTTTGGATCAGAGGAACTTGTTCTAGGCTTGTTCACCTGCTCTAGGAGGACCTGTTTTGACAATGATCATAGAATCATAGAATGGTCAGAGTTGGAAGGGACCTTAAAGATCACCCAGTTCCAACCCCCTGCCCTGGGCAGNCACAGAGGAAATGGTGCAATATTTTTATAGGAGTGATTTGGATTTTTGATGACACCGTGATTTTAATGAAAGAAAATTGAGGGACAGTCCTGAAGTTATTCAATGTTGTGGTTCATGTATTTGATTGTTTTGCTCTTCCGTAGCACCTTCCAAATGGGGAGCAGGACGGGAGGAAGTGACTTTAAAAAGTGGGCAAAGTTTGTGACTGCCCTAGATGTGCAGTGACTGAGGCGCGGGGAATCGAAGTAATTTGTCCAGAGGATAAGCAGTGAAGCTTGGAACAGAGCCTGGTGTTGCCTGACTGCACTAACTCCTAGATAATAACCACCTCCCTTAACGAACTAATCCATAGACAGCAGGGAATGTCTTTTTATTTATTTATTTAGTTATTTTTTCTGAGGGATTGTACAGGCCTGGGTGGTGCGTGCTCAGCGTTAGGGCTTTGTGTTGATAATTGATCTTCTCCAGTTAATAATGTATTCCTGATGCCAGTGTTAGCTTCTCGGGTGGCTTTTCCCACTGTAAATTTTACTTTCAGAGCACCTTGCTTAGAAAGAGAAGGTAACACCCCCCGGCAGCTGCTGGCTGGGTGGTGTGGGGGGTTCTTATTATTTAGGGCCACCAAGATGCTCAGAGGGCTGGAGCAGCTCTGCTGTGAGGACAGGCTGAGAGAGCTGAGGCTGTTCAGCCTGGGGAAGAGAAGGCTCCGGGGAGACCTTGGAGCAGCCTTCCAGGATCTGAAGGGAGCTCCAGGAGAGCTGGGGAGGGACTCTTGGTCAGGGAGTGGAGTGACAGGACAAGGGGTGATGGTTTTAAATTGGAAGAGGGGAGATTTAGATTGGATCTTGGGAAGAAATTCTTTGGTGTGAGGGTGGTGAGGCACTGGAAGAGGTTGCCCAGGGAAGTTGTTGATGCCCCATCCCTGGAGGGGTTCAAGGCCAGGCTGGATGGGGCTTGGAGCAACCTGGTGTGGTGGGAGGTGTCCCTGCCCAGGGCAGGGGGGTTGGAACTCAATCTTTATGGTGCTTTCCAACTCTAACCATTCTATGATTAAACCAGTGAATCCTATATATTAAATTCAAAATGCTTCTTGGAAAAATGACCGAATTTACTTGTGGTCCTGAGGGCAGTTCCTTGTGCTGTCCAGGTTGTTGCCTGTCACATCCACCTCCTCCCAACACACATAATAAAGGAAGGAAGTCGATTTGCGTCGAGTCTCGTCGCCGTCAGGCATTTAGAGAGAAGGCAAGAGGCACAGCAGGAGTCTGACTGCAGAGCCTGCTTCCCACCCCCCTCCCTCCCCTTCCAAAAGCAGACTAGCTTGCCTGCTGGAGGGTTTATCTGATATTAAACCGTTAACAGAGTGGCTCTTTGAAGGCCCAGAAATAATACGGGCCCGGCGGCAGCTGTTGCAGTCACACACTGCTGGGAGAATGGAGCTCTGGCTCGGCCGGTGATGGATGGTGGCTGCTGATGGGTGGTGATAGAACAGGACAGGGAGACCACAGACAACCTGCTCCCTTTGCCCTGTCTGCTGAGGTCTTGCCTTTTATACTTTCAGAGCTTTCCACGCTGGCCGTCTTGACTTTGTTATGTATCTCTTGATGAGATGATTATGAAGCCATGCGGAGCAGCCGGGGTGTTATCTGTATGAGCCTTCTCTTAAAGCAGGAGTTCTGGTGCCGGTTCAGCCATGCTGAGAAAATGAAATTCTTCTGAACAGGCAGCACCTTCCCCGTGGCAGCAGGATGATGGTGTCTGTATGTGTGTGGTGTCTCAGACCACTTTCCCTGGGCTGATGGACCTCGGGCAAACGCGGGTGCCTCCTCCCCACCGTGGGTTTTATCATCTTTGTGGATGTAAATCTCTCACAGAATCACAGAATGGTCAGAGTTGGAAGGGACCTTCAAGATCGTCAAGTTCCAACCCCCTGCCCTGGGCAGGGACACCTCCCACCACACCAGGGTGCTCCAAGCCCCATCCAGCCTGGCCTTGAACCCCTCCAGGGATGGGGCAGCCACAGCTTCTCTGGGCAACCTGGGCCAGGGTCTCATCACCTTGGAAGAGAATGCTCTAAGGTCTCCCTGGAGCCTCCTCTTCTCCAAGCTGAACTCCCCAACTCTGCCCTTGAACCCCTCCAGGGATGGAGCAGCCACAGCTTCTCTGGGCAACCTGTTCCAGTGCCTCACCACCCTCACACCAAAGAATTTCTTCCTAATCTCTAATCTCAGTCTCCCCTCTTCCAATTTAAAACAGTTCCCCCTTGTCCTGTCCCTCCACTCCCTGACCAAGAGTCCCTCTCCAGCTCTCCTGGAGCTCCCTTCAGATCCTGAAATGCTGCTCCAAGGTCTCCCTGGAGCCTTCTCTTCTCCAGGCTGAACAGCCCCAGCTCTCTCAGCCTGTCCTCACAGCAGAGGGGCTCTAGTTTGTGTCAGGCAGTTTTACTCTCACGTGAATGAGCCCTGCCATGGAGCAGCTCTGCATTTTGTAAAGGCTTTAGGCCTCTGGGCAGCCTCATTGCTGAAGATTTCCTCCTTTGACATTGCAACCGTGATTCATACACACCCAACAGCAGAGATACTGCCAGGGGAGGGAGAGATTGTGTATTAAGCCTTTGTTGAAGGACGTTCTGCGTGTTTGCTGCTTGAGTGTAGCCCAGGGCTCTGTTTCTGTTTTTTTTGTAGAATCCAGCAACATCAGATAAGACTGGAAGAGAGTCTTTTGTGCGGGCCCTGCGTGAGCTCTCTGATGAAATGCCTTCCAATTAAAAATTTAATAACGTTTGTCAGCGTCTTGCACTCTAACAACAGCAGCTAGAAAACAATAAGACTGAAATTAAACTACTGCAGGGCTTTTTCTGCCATCCTCTCAAAAGCCAACCAACTCTTCCCTTCTTTAGTTCTGAAGGGAATTCTAAACGGGAGGAAGAAATTCCATCCTGAAATGTGAAACAGTAGCGGAAGGGGATAATATTCTCCCTTGGATTTGAGAGGATGTCTAGTGGCATCCTCTGCAAAAGAATCATAGAATCATAGAATGGTCAGAGTTGGAAGGGACCTTAAAGATCATCCAGTTCCAACCCCCCTGCCATGGGCAGGGACACCTCTCCCTAGAGCAGGTTGCTCCAAGCCCCATCCAGCCTGGCCTTAAACACTTCCAGGGATGGGGCATCAACAGCTTCCCTGGGCAACCTGTTCCAGTGCCTCACCACCCTCACACCAAAGAACTTCTTCCTAATATCTCATCTAAATCTCCCCTCTTCAGGTCCGGGTGGCATAGATAGGTTATATTTAGCAGTTGGTGGCACTAAGCACGGGGTTGTTTTGGCCATTAGAAAGGACAAGGATGTGTTGGAGAGTGTCAAATGGCATCGTGGGGCTGTGTCATTACTGCCACTCGGTGGCTCCGCATCCAGCGTGTTCCTATTGCCAGGCAAAAGATGGCTTTCCTGGCTGCCAACTCTGCTGACTCCATCTGGGATCTAAAATTCAAGCTGTGCCTTCCTTGGCTCCGTCGCTAATAATAAAGGTTCTTCATTTGGAGCTTAGTTAAACAAAATTGATGCTGCTGCACGAGCTGCGAGAGAATCCGGCTCGCTCTCCTCGAGACGTGTGGGCTAAAGCTCTAACAAGTAGGAACATCATCATTTTAATCTATAAGGTCATCAGAGGATTTAATAGACACCAGATTTGTGGAGGAAACAGGAGATATTTTAGCATAACAAGCGCGTTGATCATACAGCTTTTTAGCAAATGCTAGAAAGCTGATTGAATTTGGTCAGCCAGGCTTCTGCTTCCAGTCTAGCCAGTAATAGCTCATTACATGTCGTTAGGAAGCTTTTTTTTTCTGCAAAGCTGGGGAAATTACATTTGGTCCAACATATGGTATGATCTTCAACTCTCTCCTTGGGAAGCGAAGTCTGACTACTCAGTCAATGAATTGCCATCTTTTTATCAACAAAATGGATGTGCAGCTGGGACACAGGCTTTTGAGTGATGTAACCTTTCATGTCTTTGGCAAATCCTGGCATTAGCAGGCTGTTCCTCTCCATTTACATCTCCTCCAGAAAGTCATTACCAGCTGAGATTATACTAACACTTTTCGGTGGTGTAGGTGTTTCCTCCTCTGATGCTATTGAACTCTCAGGGACTAAAAATGCCTAATGTTCTCATTTCCCTGCGAGGAGACAGGGAGCAGAGCTGGTGGGGCTGCTTGTTGTGGGGAGGGAGGTGGTGGGAAGCGGGTGGCGCCGCGTGTTGTGAATTGGAAGGACACGCTGTGCGGGATTGTTTGCTCCACACCAGCCTCCCGCAGCTCCCTTTTACTAAACTCGTGGGGGAGGAATATATTGGCTAAATTGTACTTGTAGGCATAATATTAAAGGCTTGAACACACTGCATGTGTTGGCAAAGGGTTCTGTTTTCAGCTTCGTGCTCCTTATCGCGCCCCGAGTCTCTGCTCAGTTGAGGTTTGGGGATTAGTCTTCAGGGGCTGCACGGCATCAGCAGAGCTGGCTGCTTTGCTTTGGAAATCTACAGGGAATGGGTTCTTGCAGGGCTCTCTGGGCTCCCTGTCACGCCAGCCCCCTCGCTGCTTTTTAGTATTCATTGAATCCTCCCTTTCCTTGCTCCCGCTTCCAACAACCAGTTAAAACCAGCAGTCAGGCAAAAAACCACATGGGGAAATGTGGGTGGCTTTTAGGGTGCCTTTCTCTGTGGCCCAACACGACTTTCCTCAGCACTCTCTTGTTTGGTTTTTGTCCTGCTCTTTTCCCTTTATTGACAGTAAAACACTCCAGGAGTGTCTTTTGGCAGCTGTTGCTGAGAATAAGGCATCTCTTGTGAAGGTGGGTTTGGGCTTGAAGTCACACAGCCCCGGAGCATTAATGGTTTCTGACTCTCATGGGTTACAGTAGAAGCTGATGCTGAAAGAGCAGTTAAAGCTTTGATGGTTATGACCCTCAGAAAATTAGGATCTTAAGTAACATTATTCTTTTGTAAAGGGAAACACCCTTTTGTGAAGTGTGGGCTTGTTACCTCGCTGCGATTCCCAGTTGCTGAAAACATTTCCTTTAAGAGAAGTGCTTGAATTGGGCACCTTGGAGTCCCTCTCTGATGGATTGAGTTGCTGCCAGCCTACGTTTGTTTCCTCTCACTAATGGCATTATTACCTTACCTTTAAAGCCTGCAGTTATCAAACATAATGATAACCCTGTTACCTCCTGCCAAATCACAACGTGAATGCTTAACTCTGTGCAATCACTGATGCTTTACATTTTAATCCTGTTCTCCCAAACAAAGAGAGAGCACGTCTCTGTTAGGAAAGAAAGAGTTTAAACCTGTCACTTGGGAACAACAGGAGTTACTGTTAAAAAAAGAAAGAAAAAAAGGGATACAGCCTGAATTCCCAGGGATGACTGTCTTTAAAAACAGACACACAGGCCCCCAGCCCCACCCAAACCTGCCAAATTACTGGGCTGAATTTCCTCCCGAGCAGCCTTCCGAGGGCTGTCTGCTCCAGGATTAGGAGAGAGCATCTCCCTTATCATTTTGCACATGCTGTATCATCTGTCCTAAATCTCCCTTTATAGGGGTCTGGATTCCAAACGCTGTTCCTTTCTTAGGAGATAACAGGCATGGCTGAGGAATCTCTCTAGGTATGGCCGTGGGGCTATTTATGTCCTGGTGGGTTTTTTTCCCCTCGTCCCACAACCAGAGTGAACTCTGAACCTTCCTGGTTTTCTACACCCAGACATTCAGAAAACATTTCATAGACTCGTAGAATCATAGAATGGTCAGAGTTGGAAGGGACCTTAAAGATCATCCAGTTCCAACCCCCCTGCCCTGGGCAGGGACACCTCTCCCTAGAGCAGGTTGCTCCAAGCCCCATCCAGCCTGGCCTTAAACACTTCCAGGGATGGGGCATCAACAACTTCCCTTCCCTTCCCTTTATGCTCTAGTCCCTGAGAAATGGAGAGAAAACCTCTCCATTCCTTCATGTGTGTTCTGCTCGAAGCAGAAGGAGATGAAATGTTCTTAAATTCAGACATTACAAGGACACGAGAGATGCCTTTAATCTTTTATTGTACATTATAAAATGTTTATTGCTCTGTCTGTATCAGAGGTGCTGACCTCTCCTTCTTGGTGATAGAGGAGTATGTTCTGGCAGAGGATCCACTGAAGAGACCTTTGGGGTTGGCCTGTCTTCTGCAGCTGGCACGAGGGAAGGTCCTTGCGTATTCACCAACACTTCTACAAGCAGAATTCCTCGTGCTTTTCTCCCAAATCACCTATTTTGGAAAGGCTGGTGACAGTGGAAGAGGAAAGGTGGCTGAACGGGGTTACTGCCAGCCTCTTTCTTTGCAGGGACATTTAAACCAGGCTTGTTTGAGTGTAAGTTTGTTGTAACGAGATTCCAACCCTACTCGGGCCAACCTGTCTTGGTGTTTGATGGAATGAGTAGGATCTTGCCTCATCCCCTAGTGCATATGGAGTGGTTTTGTGGAGTAATTAAATAAATACAGATACCCCATGGCACACGACAAAGAGTAAATCTTATCTGTGTGATGGACTCGCATCTACCAGCTTCCAGGGCACCAGCAATCCCCAGGGATTCCTGTCAACTTACAAACATCAAGCACTTCAGAAGAGAGAGGAGAACCCCAACCGCTTTTCCACTCCTCCTCACCCCTTTCCCGGAGGACGGCCTGCAGCAGATCCCTGGCATTACAACGTCACCAAAAAATAGTGCACAGACGGGATGTGTAAGGAGAACCAGACCTTCCCACAGGAACCCGACTAAAAGAAGCAATTTGAAGAACTTCAGCCCTCAGAAAAAGGTCCCTTAGGCAAGAACTTTTCACAACAAACAGCTATTGCCACGGGTGACCTTGCATAGCAACCGGTATCGGGAGGTTTTTTGACTTTTTTTTTTCTTTCTTTCTTTCTTTTTTTTTGCTGACTGGCTACATTTTTTTTATGGACCTTTTCATCACACTGCTGGTGGACACAGGCCCAGCTGAAAATACCGTGAAGAATATGGTTGAAATTATCCTGGAAGCCAAAATAACAGCTCCTGGTGTCCCCTCCTATTGGTTTGTGCCTCAGTGTTCGGCGTGGCCCCGATGAGCTGAGGTGAAAAGCACCAGGAGAGAGAGCAACGGTGGAGACACGTGCTGCAGCCTCACTGGAGAACAATCAGGGAAGTTCTCCCAGTGGGAATGGAGACTGGGATATGCCTTTTTTGTTTTCTCTCTTTGTTTTGTTTTAAAAACCCACCTGCAAGACGTGTTACACAACACACACATCAATGGAACAAAGCAAGCCAGGAGCACGCCGCAGCCCAAATCTGGTTGTTCCTTGTTGTCTGGGATGAGCTTCCCTCTTTTCTTCCTCGGAAGAGGAGGAGTGACAGTGACTGATGCGAGAGCTCACCTTAATACTGTCAGGATGGAGTGACAGTGAGACAACATAAAGATACAACAAAAACCTTGCACATTTCCAAAGACAGGAAAATCGTTCCAGAAGACGGAGTGTGAGGGTGGAGAGGAGTGTGTGAGAAGTTGCTCCAGCCCAGGTGATTCACAAGTCCTGCAGAGGATCCCTGTCAGCAGGCATCCCACTGATGCTTTTCCATCTTAATTGTTTGGGCTTCGGGGTGGTTTTCATTTTATTTTTTGCAGGATTTTTCTTTCTGGCCAGATGTTTTTGCAGAACACGGACGAGGAGGTGCGAATGCCAGCAAGTGACAATCACTGGGTCTCTTTCCAAATTGCTCCAAGGATATTTCACCTCCCAAGTCATCAAGGCTCAGAGGCAGAAAGTGAGAGTGAGGAATGGAGTCCATCCATCAGATGGCAGGCTGTCACGCTTCAATGATGTTCACCGAGGGCTTGTTTTTGGGGAACTAGAAGAGAAAAAGAGACAAAGGGAGAAAGGATGGAGAGGAATTGCTAAAGAGGGAAGAAACCACGAGATGAGTGTGGTGTGTGGGTCAGTTTTGGGGTTTGTGAAAGTTCTTATTCTCTTCCCCTCAGGATAATGAAAAAGGGTCAGAGTTGAGGCTTTAGGGTTGTGTGTTCATCCTCATCTGTTTCTGAATGAGCCTGAATTAGGGGATTATTTCAAATATTAAATGAATGTGGATGTGCCAGACTGCATGTTGTGAGTGGAAACACGAGAAAGTTAAACTAATTGATATCAAGTTGGTATAAATTATAGGCTTGAGTCTGCTGACGTTATGGATATGTCCTGCCTTTAACATCATGGGGGTTACCAGCCACGCTCCTGCTGATCAGCTCTTCCAGTAATTCCAGGAATATTCCCTTTACCACTTGCCACCAAAGGGCTGCTGAGGGGGTAAGGACCCAGCAGCTCAGGGCCTGCAGCCTCACTCAGGGCATTTTTCTTCCAGAGGTGTTTGGCTCTTTCAGATTTATGTATTAAAACCTGTGTTTCTGAGGGAGGTGCGGGCTGATCCAGAGGTGGGAGTGAAGTGAAGCTGTCCTGATCCATCTGGGAAGCTCAGACCACTAACAAAGCCGCGGTGCTGGCGTGCGTGGATGTGAAGGGCTGTTCCCTTTCTGGTGCGAGGAGGCTGGGGTCAGGATGTTTAACAGAGGCTTTTTTAGGGTTTTTTATTTTTTGGGGGGGTAATTTTGCTGAAGCCCAGCTGGAGGTTGCTTGTCTGCCCTGTCCCCCCCCCCAGCGGGTGCCAGCAGGGTCTCATCTCACCTTGCTGCGCAGGAGCCCTCCGCTCTGGTGCTCGGGAGTGCTGTTCTCCGAAGCGCTCTTGGCTTTCTCCTTGCTGTTGTTTGGCTCGTTATCTTTGATGATATCGTACTGTCTGCAAAACAGGGCGATCACCCCTGACAGGAAAAAGCATTAGTGATCACACAAACGAGTTCAGCCCCCAGAGCCTGCAGAGATCAGAGATCCCTCTCTTGCCAGCCGGCTTTGTGCCTCCTGGGAGAGATCTCGGCAGCGTTCACAATTCCTCCTAAGGATCATTTCCTAACACAGCTAGTCAGCCCTCCGGCTCTTTCCTTCCCCATGCCTAATTCCATGCTAAGCTAGTTAGACAGAAGAACAGAAGATTAATTATATTCCAACTTCCCTATCATTAAATGGGACAAGTGTTTGGAGCCCTTGGTTTGGATAACGATCAACACTCACGGTGCGGTTAAATGGGATCTTTGCTTTGCAAACAACGGGAGCTCCTGGAATTTCTGGCTGCTGAGAATGTGTCCTCTGATCTTTCTGCTCTGAGGTGGGGAGAAGGAGCCGGAGCTGGCAGATGAGAGGCAGGTATGGTACCTGCCTGCCTGTGATATAAGCCAGGGCCTTTGGAGCAGCAGGACAACATCTGCAAATATGCAACAGTGACGGCAGCAAAAGCTGCCAGTGGAAATTTCCTCCCACACGCAGGCACATGAAGAGAAGAGCAGGGGCAGCCATGACGCGTAAGAAGACTGCAAATGCCTTTCTCAGGACCTTTCACTGGATATTTTGACCAAATATCTTCTCTGCCTACAGATTCCAAACCTGGAGGTGAAGTAGATCCGGGCAGATGCTGCTTCTCCCTTACTGAGAAATATTCCAGCTCCCCTGATAGCAAAACACGTGTAAACCTTTCACCAGATCCTCACAAACTGCTTTATAAAGCGAGGTGTAGTTCTGGCAGCTGCCCCCAGGTGTTACTGATAAACTCAGTGGTCCAAATTCTTCCTTGAACATGTGAACAAACAGCTGATCCTGGGAGAATAGGTGAGCATCTGCCACGGTCACACCTTCTGTGATTTCTGATGGAATAAACTGAGGCAGAGAGAAGCAAAGCACTGTGAATGATAGCAGGGAGAGCACGAGAGCTTGGGTCTTGTCTCAGTTCAGAGCCCTGGACTTGGCTTTTGCTGAAACATTATCATACATTCAGGTTGTGGCCAGGCCAGGTGAAGAGCTGGGAAAAGGTTTTTTTATTGAGACTTTGTAAAGAACCCACTAGATGTAGAGAGACATTTTTCCCCTCACCCACTTTCCTTTTCAAATGTAAGTCGTCTGTCTAGAAGGGAAATTGTGGTATTAGCAAATTCTTTGTTCTGAGGCTGATGTGAGTTTTAGATGATAATACAGTGGCAGATGAATCAGTTGTTCAGTGGCTTCGTGTAATTATTCATGGTTGTTTTTTACTGGCAGGGAAGATTTAAATCTGAATGTGCACAACTAAAACTTGGTGTAAACGCTGAAAAGATCGTGGACCAGAGGGTTTGGAAGCCTTTAAATTTAGATTGGGTTTTCATCTGATTATCATCTTTAGCAGTAATTGGTGTCCAGTCTCTGGAGATGCAAATAAGGCATGATAAACTTAGGACTTTCCAGAGCAAAAATAGATGTGGACCTGATTCTGTGTCACCTGGATTCCCCTGTAAGGAACCTTGTGGAGCTGCACAGGACACAGCCAATCCCTCCATCCCCCTCTTTTGTGACAGATCTCAGATCGCTCACTGGTTTCCTCCTCACATCTCTCCCTGGAGGTATCTCATCTCAGCAAAATCAAGTCAAAACAGGCCAAATCCTCTGCTGGAGTAAAGTAGGGAAACTACAAGGTGTCAAAGCCATCAGCCACTCAGTGCTGTCGTGGTGGCTTTCTCTTCTGAGTGAGAAAAATCCTCTGTTCCACTGTTTACACCCTCTGTGTGGGGAAAAGAGGTTTGCCTGGGACGAGAGGACTAAATAGTGAGTGGCAAAGGTTGTCTTGTGATGGATCAGAGATTTGCCATGGTGCTCATTTCCCTTCCTGCCCCTTTCCTTGGCTCACCTGAACCGTTCCCCCCTGGGCGACGTGCTGTGTGCCTCGCAGGGAGCAAATGTTGTTTCATTAATGTTTTACGCTGCAGGAGGAGCAGCAGCAGCCTGGCAGCCCGGGGAGGCTGGGGCTCTAAATAGAAAACAAACGTCTGCAAACTTTATTTCCCATTAACTCATGCATGTAATTTCCAAACTGAACAAGCTGAAGGGCCGGCTGCAGCCTCTTCGGATGTGCTGAGCTGATGGAGAGGGAGTCGGAGGCATTTTCCTCTCCCTGTTTGCCAGCTTAAAACACGTTTTAACAGCTATGGTTTGCTGTGTTGAAATGTGGTCCCAAATTCCTGCTGGAAAACTCTTTGGAAATTCAGTGTATATATTTGTCTATATTATAGAAAGTGGCAGTGAGGGATCTTTGTATTAAAGGAGCACATTTATGATGCTCTTTTGGAGGTTGTGGCAATGTCTGTGCCCAGCTCTGCCCATCGTGTCCCCCAGCTGAGTGCCCTGAGGATGATTTTATTTCACCTTCCTCAGCACTGGGTGCTTTCAGCTGCAGCTGGGCACGTGGTCTCACTTATAAAATCATATACTATGGGAGCTGTCTTGGAGCAGAGCCTCCACTTGGATTAAAAGGATTAGTGGCTGCAGGATGGAAGGAGGACTAGGGTGGAATTTCAAAAGGTTGCCGAAAGTTTGGCCCCAAAGCACGTTTTTGGATTGCAGCTTTCAGCTAATGCTTTCTCCTCCCGCCATCCTGAGCTCGTGTAGACTTTTCCTTCCTTTCAGTTAATACATTTCTGGTAATGTCCCATCCCTTCCTATTAAATGCTGTTTTAATAGTGGATGTTATGGGGATGTGGGTTTATTGGTGTCTTGATGTTTGGGGAAATTTGTTCTTTCAGTGCTTCCATTATTTTAATTGATTTTGAAGTGGGTTTTCGTGTATATATAATAGAGGGTGTTGAGAGTGAGACTCTTAAATTCCTGTTATGCATGAGTTGGAGTCATTTAATAGCCAGATAATTGCAGTGACCTGTATCATCTGAAGGGCTCGAGGCATCCTGTTGGGTGGCTGAGGGCATTATCATCAGTGCCTTCTGGAAAAATTGAGATTACAGGATTAGCCATGGAGAATCAGGCAATTGGTTCATCAGGTCCCTCCTCTGCTTCCTGCTGGACCAGACCAGACCATCGATGTGGTTTTGGCACTGCCCGACTTGGGATGCTGCAGAGGGAACTGAGGTGCCTGAATATACGGAATTCTTTAGGGGAGGAAGGGTTTCTTTTCAGGTTTTACATGATTACAGGGGCAAAACTGAGCAAGCCAGCAGACCTTAGGGATATTACGTGCTTTTGATGGAAAGATTGAACTGACCTGCCCACATAAACAACACCACAACAATGATGAGAATTTCCCCCGCTCGCAGCTGTTGGTTTTTCGTCGCCATCTCCTTCATTGTCACCTCATCTGCACAAGGGGAAAGAGAGATCATGAAACCTCACTGCATGGCTCAGCCTGCACCAGACACCAGTTTAACTGGGCCCTTGATTTGAATCATCACTGTCAAAGCCAGCAGGGAGAGAGTCACCCCAGCACCACGAGCTGCGCTTGGAACTCACAGAACATCAGCTGCTCTGCAGCCACTGCCCCCCATAACCTGCAGGAGATGGGGTGAGGGAGGTGATTCTACCCCTCTTCTCTGCTTTGGTGAGACCCCACCTGGAGTGGAAGGGCAGGAAGGACATGGACCTGTTGGATCAGGGCCAGAGGAGGCCACGAAGATACTCTAAGGGCTGGAGGCCTTCTGCTGTGAGAGAGTTGGGGGGCTTCAACCTGGAGAAGAGAAGGCTCTGGAGACACCTTCCAGTCCCTAAAGGGGCTCCAGGAAAGCTGGGGAGGGACTCATGATGAGGGAGGGGAGCACTGGGACAAGAGAGAACAGTTTTAAACTGAAAGGGGAGATTTAGATGAGATCTCAGGAAGAGATCTTTGCTGTTTGGACAAGGTGATTTCAAAAGGTCCCTTCCAACCTCTCTTTGGTGGTGAAACCCTGGCCCAGGTTGCCCAGAGAAGCTGTGGCTGCCCCATCCCTGGAGGGCTTCAAGGATGGGGCTTGGAGCAACCTGGTGTGGTGGGAAGTGTCCCTGCCCAGGGCAGGGGGGTTGAAACAACATGATCTTTAAGGTCTCTTCCAACCCAAACCATTCTGTGATTTATGGGGTGAGAGAGGAGCAGTGGGACAGGACCAACAGACAGTGACCGCAGAGGAGCTGCCGTGGGGTAAGTCCACATGTTCTCTGGCCCTGCGCTGGCTCGCTCTGCTGGGTCTCTGGTCTCTGTTAGTGCCGTCTGCGCCTGTCACAAAGCCTTGCACGCTTCAGCAGTTCCTCTCCCAGCTCAGGAGCGTGGAGCCTGGCATGATATTTTCCAGTGGAGCCCTGGGATTCAGAAATGAGTAGAGCCTTTTTGCAGGGCGTAATGCGCCTCCTTGGCTTCAAAGCACTAAGAAGATTACAGTTCAGGCCTCCGGGGAGGGAAGCGGTGCTCCTCTTAGTGCTTTCAGATGAACAGCAATTCAGTATTTACAGACACCAAATCAGTTTAACAGAAAGAGTCCAGAACTCACAATATCCTAGGAACCATGGCCAAAAGCCCTGCAACAGGCTGGGTCCTCAGCAGGGAGGCTGTAACCCCTTATAGCCCAGCACTCCCTACCCCTTTTTGTAGTAGAGGTTCTTGCTGACAGAAAACCTTCAAGAATCTATTTTGACCTAAGAGGAACAAGTGAAGGAGCTGCCAGTGAGGAAGTGCCTGATTTCCTCCATGGAGGACATGAGGCTGGATAACCTGCTCCAGTTGACCTTGCTTGGGCAGGGGTTTGGGCTAGGTGATTTCGAGAGGTCCCTTCCCAACTCAACTTTCTGTGATTTGGCAGAAAATATTTGAAATGTAAGAAAAGTGGCAGAGTCTGGGTATATTTCCCCCTGCTGTCCTGGCATCTGAGCAGAGGAGGCTCAGCAAATACCCCTGAGTACCCTGTGGGCACAGCATTGTTGTGCCCAGTGCCACCCAGGAGCCCACTTCCACATGAGTTCACAGGCTGCTCAGGAATTTCCCCTGGCATTCTTTACTTGCAAGGATGCTGGACACACTGCTCGCAGGCTGGAAACCTTCTCCTCCTCCTCAATAAACCTCATCTGAAACGGGAGAAATGAAGAGCCAGCCTTCAGCAGCACCTCCCTATCACTTTGTGCACCCATCAGCCTTCTCTGTGGGGTGCTCTCGGGGCATCCCACTTGTCCATGTGGGGCTGTGAGAGGGCACTCACCCCTCCATGTGTTTGACCCAGCTATTCTCATGGCACAAGGACACTGCTTTCCTCTCTGCAGAGCCCTACGCTGCCTGGGGGTGCCAGGGGCCACACAGGAACTCACCCACACTTGCCTTTATTTTTAGAGGCTAGTTTCTCAGCTTCCCTGGGGGTCTTGAAGAGGACTGGCTCACTGGCAGGGCTCTGGCCTTGAATGCTGATGGACTGGACATGCACAATGTACTCAGTGTCCTCCTCTAGGTCCCAGAGGGCACAGGAGCGGGTGGTGGTGTTCACCTCCTGGATGAAGCGCAGCATCCGCACGTCCTTCTTCTGGAAGCCGAGAGAGGAGAGCACAGAGTGGTGGAGAGGCCTCCCGTGTGCACTGCTGTCATCTAAGACCACTTCTTCCTGCCCTGTCCACCACAGATTGTGGAGACCATCAGACCCTTTCCTCTCTGCAGCCACCAATACATGAAGAGCTGCTGCAAAGAGGACGGGGAAAGCCAAGTCCCCTCCCAGAGCAGGAGGGACAGGACCAGAAGGAATGGGCTTAAACTGCAGCAAGAGAATTTGGAAACTGAGGGCACCTGGGGTGAAGATGGACGTGATCAAAACTGGGTAACTACAGGCACCGTACCTGTTGGGAAATTGCAAATCCAATGACAACTTCATCTTCCAGAACATCCCAAGTCACAACGGCTGAGTTGGCTTTCAGGTGTTTGACTGTGACATTTACTGGAGCCGACGGGCTGTCTGCAAGGAGGGAGAGCAGAGCCTTTACAGGGGCAAAGTCATGGCCATGGGCAGAGAGGGAGCACGGAGGGGAGTGGGGAAAGACCTTGTTCAGGGTTTGGGTATGTGAATCTGGGGATGGGACCTGGAAACGGCAGGAACTCCATGTCCCAATTACCAGTGAGGTTCTGGGAGATCTCTGCTGAGAGGATGAGTCACATTAGACACGTGAGAAACATCTGAACCATAGAAACAGGGGGTTTTTTTGACAACATAGCAGACCTCTGAGAAGCTCATTCATCTCATCCTTCCCAGCCACGTCCCAGGGTTTCTGGGTTGTTTCCCGCTACGGTCTGACAGTGACAGCCAGGAGGAAACACACACGCTGCCTCACAAGTATGAAAACTGAACGCTTTGATGAGTGCTCTGGAGGTTTGAAATTCAGGAGTAGTAAATGTTTCTTGTTGCTTTTCCCTGTTAGTCTAACAGAAATTTTTTTATACACGTTTTGCTGTCTCTGGGATGGTCGGAGGACACCCAGCAACCATCTGCTTACGGCCAACGGGGGAGAACACGCTGCAAAAGCCCCGACAGACCATCGGAATGTGAAAAGGACAAACCCTGAAAGCAGTAGCCTGAGGTTCCCTGTTTATTCCCAACTCCAGAGCTGAGTTTCCAGCTGCAGGGTGGATCTGCATAGCTTCCAGCCTTGCCAAGGCGAGCTCCGAGGTACCAGCTGGGACCTGGAGCCTCTTCCCAAGGGAGCTGCACGGTGCAAAGCCCTTCTTGGCACCTCAGGGGGAAGGTTTTACCTTGTAGGCTTGGCACAGTCCTTCCAGTGCTCTCTGCAGCAGGTTGGACTCCTGTTCCCTCTCCCCTGCTGAAATTTAGTTTGCAATCTCCAGCTTTTTCCCCAAAACCCAAAGGCAGTAAATGCTCACGAGACTGCCAGGACACCGACTGCCCCCCGAAGGTCAGTAGGGTGAGAAGGAGTTTTGGGGTTTTTTGTCTCTCATCAAAGAAGAATACTTTTATTGCTTTGTAACCATCACACAACACTGCCCTTCTGGGGCTGGGACTGAGGTCACCAGTGAAAGAAGGACACACGTGTGCACGTCTCCAGTAACACTTGTTGGATTTATAGTCAGTCCCAGCCTCCTGAATGTAGCCGAAAATATTCGAGCTGTGGTGTCAGAGTCTCCAAACGACTGACTTCACTCCTGGTGAATGTTCCCCTGGGAACAGACGAAAGAATGGGAGCACAAAATTCCCCAGCTGAAGGTCAGAGCTGTTCCACACTTAGCAAACCAATGACCTTATTCCTTTTTCTCCTTCTCAAACACCACCCAGAGCTTTCAGAGCTCCCCTTTCTAGCAGACCGAGACCCACACCCACCGGTGAGACCCTTAGGAACAGGATGTCTGGACAAGCTGTTTGGATCTGGACTGATTCTAGTGAGTCCTTCAGTCAGCAGAAAGGTCTCTGGAAGGTGCATGGCTAAATTCTCATCAATTTGGGACTTCAGAAGGAGGAGCTGCAAGAAATTGTGACCTCCAGGATTTCCTAGGGGAAGATGTTCTTCCTCTCTGGAGCAGATGATCAAGACAGTGCTGACCCCGAGCATTCTTGTCTCAGGGACTGGCCTTCATGGAATGAGGCCGTGATCCCCAGCCAGCTTTTGGGGAATGGAGATGTTTATCAACCTCAGCCTCTGCTGCATCAGGAGACCAAGGACACGCCAAGCAGGGAGGGAGACGGATTGTCCCTGTCCCCCTCAGCCTGGATACCAGTCCCTTGTGGACTCGAGTCCTCCAGACGTGGGTCTGCATCTCCTCACCTTCCCCTGTGACTGAACCCCTGTGCCAACAAGAGTAGGGTCTAATTTTAGGAAGGGGCAGTCAGCGGGTGGGAATGCGGACAGGGAAGGTCTGTGAGTCACGCTTGATGAATTTGCTAGAACATGCAGAGGACATGACAGAGCTGAGAGATGGGGAGACAAAACAGTCTCCAGCTGCAGCCAGGCACTTCGCCCTTCCCAAAGTACAGCTGTACAGTTAAATCCCGGCATGGTTGTCTTTCCTGGATATTTTTAGGAGCTACCACTGATTTACCCAGCTTAGATCGAGGAGGCCTTTGAAAAGAGATGAATTAACCCCAGAGGAACAGAGAGCAGAGTCTCAGGGAAAGAGCTTCAGGCTGGGAAAAGGGAATGTACAGCACACCCCGCTTTGTGCACAAGTCCTCTTTGAAATCTGTGACCTTGAGGGAGGCAGAGCATAAAAAAGTGTCTAAGTTTCCTGATGACGTAAATCATGGGGGAGTTGGGAAAACCCAGCAGAGCTGGAGAAGAGCAACAAACCTCTCGGGGAAAGGAGGAGAGAGGGTGGGGGGCTGTGAGGCAGAAGGGAAGCACTCGGTGAAGCTACAACCCGGTGCTCAGAGCCTGCAAAGCGGGACTCTGAGGGTAGGGAGGGAAAAATCAGGAGTGTGGATGGTGGAGAACAGTCTGGAAAACCCTCTTCGTAGTAATACCTGGGAGAGAGACGGGGTTGTCCAAGTCAGCAGATAATACAGTGAAATCTAGGACAGCCGATGGGAGCGTGCCTTGCCTTTCACTGCCACAGATTAGGAGCAGCTACACGTAAATCAGTGTCAAACCGGTCTGAAAGTGGGGTGAGAAGAGAATTAAGCGCCACGTTTGATAGAAATACAAAGCCAGCCAAATTAGTTTCCTGCTCCCAGAGCTGAGTGAACAATTTGGAACCAAAATTTTAATCCGGGAGGATGCTTTTCTCCCCACTCCCGGGAGATGCATGATGAGATCATGACTTTCTGAAACCTAATCACCGTTCCAAGCTATTCCACACCACTTTTGGCTGCCTGGGCCATTTGCAGCTCTTTGTAGTGCCAGCCCGGCTGAGGTCAGGTGGAGAAGATGCCATTCCTGTGTCCCAGCTGGCTGGAGGGGGTCGGCATCTCTAGCAAAGCCTTGAGGTGCCAAATCTGAATGTTTGGTTCCTTCTAGAGTCATAAGCAACTCCTGGACGCTTTCCTTCTGTGCCTGCAGCAGCCAGGGAAGCTGCTGGTGACCTGGGAACAGGCACAGGGGGTGGGATGGCCCCAAGGGCAGGTCCTTCCCACGTTCTCATGTGTGTTTACTCTGGAGACGCCGAAGATGGCACATCCCCTGGCTTGTCTGCAAGGGATCCATACGGTCCAAGATTTCTGGTTCAGCAGTTTAGCTCCATCCCAGCACAGAGGCTGCTGCGATGCCTGACGGAGCAAATCACACATTGCAAACTGGCAGAGGGTCTCTTTGGCCAAAATTTGAAGGCGAGCTGTGAGCTGGGATGAAAAGATGCTCTCGTTCTCCTGTTGGCAGAGATCGCAGCCCCCTCTTTAAGGAGAAACCCCCATAAATTGAGATGAAATCATCATTTTTAAAGATGAAGAGCTGATTCAAAACTGGTCATGCCTAAACCATGTCTTGTTTCCTTCCCACAAGGACTCTTTGTCAGGTGAGTCGCAGTCCTGTGTCCCCCAGGGCTGCCTGTCCCAGCCCGACCTCGCTCTTCCGCACCTTGGACCCTTCTGGCAAGAGCAGGTCAGAACCACCTCCACACAGCAAGGAGGCATGAGCCATGAAGATTATCCTTAATCCCCTCTTAATGCTGAGAAATCCTTCCAGCCTCTCATTAAACACTTTGCTGATTATTAATGGACTTTTATTTGAGAGAGAGGAGGAAAAAAAAAGGCACTTTACAGCTTTGGGCTGATTCCTGCCTGGCTTTTCGTTGTTGACACAGCAGCTGCTGGCACAGGGAAGAGGAAACCACCCACCTGCCCCTTATGGTGGCTTCACCATCAGGGAAGTGGCCTGAATGGGATGGGGAGGGAAAATGAGAGGGGAGAAGGTTTGTCTCCATCCCGCTGCTGCTACCACCTGTGAAAGCCAGGGCTGCTCATCGAGGGTGGTGGGATGAACAAAGGGGGTGTCCAAGACACCAGGGTGTCTTGCCTGGCACCTCTAGGATCAGGGAGGAACCTACACCACAAAGATGGCTGGGAGCAGCTCAGAGCTCCTGGTCCCTCTGCCGTGGTCTCTGTCTTTCTGTTTTTAAGCCTTGGAATGGGCTGCTCAGAGAAGGGGTTGAGGCACCATCCCTGGAAGGATCTAAAAACCAGGTTGACACAGTGCTTAATGACACAGATCAGTGATGGGTCTTCGTAAGAGTTAGGTTGATGGTTGGACGAGATGGTCTTAAAGGTCCCCTTCAACCTGGACACCTATGATTCTATGATCCTGTGTTGTGTCTTTCTTTTGGAGCTACTCTCCATCTCCATCTCCACCTTCTGCCATGAGCTCTGGTGGTGGGGCTGGAGGTGAGAGCTGGGCTTGTGGCCTCCAACCATGGGAGATGCCAGAAGAGTCATTGCTTAGAGTAAAAGGTGACCTTGGTGGGTCACCTCTACCCACCAAGTCTTGTGCTCAGGCCATAGATTTGGAAGCAGAGCCTGTTCCTGGAAAGATCATCCCAGACACCCAGCCCAGCCCCAAAACTCTTCCTTCTGAATTCAACTGTCCTGGAAACTCCTGCTGCTTGGAAGTGTGTGGAGTGAAGCATGGTTGCTTCCTCCATGGGCAAGACTATGCTGTAGTCATGGCTTTTCCCAGTCAGTTTGCTCCTGGCTCAGCTGCTCCACAACACCCTGGGACATGGTTTGGAGAGCAGAGCACTCCAAAGCAGCTCACTCAGTGCTATCCACCTGCAAACTGCATGAAACATGGAATTTCAGCCTTAAATCCCAGCAGATCTTCGTTTCTGCATCTCAGCCTTTCCTGTGGATGCGGGAGGTGGAAAGACATGACCTGCAAGGGGAAGGAGTGTCCGCAAGGTCCCGTGTGATGTTCTCCATGAATCCCTGCTGCCCGCTCCTTGAGCACGGGTACAAAAAGACCTGCTTTTGCTGCCTTTCTGAGCCTTTCTTTGCTCTCCCAGCATGGCTCCCGTCACTGGATGTAATTGCTTGTCAGCTTTCTGGGGTTTGTAGGAAAGGCTGGCGTGGTGTTTGGCTTCCCTGAGTGTTTTAATGAAGGGACCCTGCAGGGGAGTGGGAGGGAGACGGACCCGCTGCTGCCCCCCCTCCCCCGCCTTATCCCAGCTCCCTCCCTCACGGGGAAGGGGGGCTATTTGCTAAGCCCTGAGAAATTTTCCAAGAGCAGAAAGACCAACCAGTGGTTTTTCAGTCTAGGAAAGTGGCAATTATTCCCTGCTGACCGCCCACTCCCCTCCA
>VXBW01001791.1:243651-255145 GCA_013400375.1 Thinocorus orbignyianus
AATGTCCGGCACGTCGTCCGACTGGCTGTCCGAGCTCTCCAGGTCGCTCCGTATGCTCTCAGGCTGGGCCAGGGTGATGTCCCAGGTTTTGCTGGCAATGCAGTCCTTTTGCTCACAGCTTTGGTGTTTGCACGTCTGTTCCTGCTCACCGTCCTCCTCCTCCTCCTCCTCTTCCTCCTCCTCCTCTTCTTCTTCCTCATTCTCTGCCATTTGGGTGTGGACGTGCAGAGAGTCCTCTGTGCTGCTGCCGCTGGCCAGCTGGTAGTGACTTGGTTTGGCTTCGATGTCCACCTGGATCTCCATGTTATTGCACTCCCTGCAGAAACAAGCACCATTGTGTTACTGGGAACAGTTACCGGACTCGACTGGGTCACCACTGGACCAGGAAGACACTTCCCAGCCATAAGCAAGACGCTCCTCATCACCCCATGGCATCTGGAAAAATATCAGCACTCGCTACTCTCCCTGAGTCCTCTTAACAGCAGCCAAGATCAGCCCCAGGCTGAGCCAGGCACTGAACTGGGAAAGCACCAGAATCCCAGTAAGCAGCCAGGAAACAGATCCCTTCCTCAGCCTTCACGTTACCCACGGAGGCTGCTCCCAAACTGTCCCCAATCCTCCTCCTGAGCAAGTAAAGACATCAATCTGCTTGCCAGCTCCAGAAGAGCAGGCTGGTACAACTACAGTCATCCTGCCACCCACAGCAGCACCTCGCAGAGTGGAGCTTTTTCCAGGACACCCACTACCAGCACTCTTCTCACCACCAGCACGTCCTCCTACCTGTCCTGGGGGTTGTAGGAGCTGATGATGGAACCAGCCATGGCTCGAGTGCTGGCGTTGTCGCTGATAGCCCCCAAGCTGACCGAGTCTTTGGGGAAAATCTCCTTCTGGACATCAGCCTGGACTTCCAGCCTGCAGAAAAGAGGAGGATTCCTCAGAAAGATCTTAGATGGTCACCGAGAAGCACCAGCCATCATGGGAAAAGCAAAAGGTCCTCTATGCTGGACCGGCTTGGCATGATGTTTAACCCTCACGGTTCCTCTCATTTAGGTAAACCCATTCTGTTTTCCGTGACGAAGGTAAAGTTGTGTTTATATCTATGACTCACGCAGTTCCTGAGAAGAACAGATTTCCACAGCTCTAGCGCACAGCCCTGATTATAGCCTGGCTGCCATATCAACACGTGGCTCTGATTACCCAGCAGAGTGACTCACAGGCAAGTTTGGAGGAAAACTGTGGTGTAACCTCCTGACTTGGAAAGCACTGACCCTGCTTGCCATAGGCTACCAGAGAACAGGAAACATCAAACCCCACAGAGCTTGGGATAAGAGGGGTAGAAGATCTTTAAGCAGGCCACGACGCCCTTCCCAATTAACCTGAAGCATCAGCTCTGCACTTCAAAGGAGCTCAGTAGGGACAGAAGCTTATCTTCTGTCCTCCTTGCAAGAACCAGCCTAGCACTAGCTCCAGAAGAAGCCTGGTCTGCTGGGACTAGTCATTCTACAACAGACCAAGAAATAAAAAATACTGGGATACGAACTTCCAAGCCAAAGGAGGACTGCTCAAAATCCTGGAGACCTCCTCAAAATAAGTCTGCTCAACCAGCACAGGTCTTGGGAGTCTCTATCCTGTTTTTTCCCCGTGTCCATGAGTTCATTTACCTGCTGTACTTCCCCTTGCCTCCCGAGAGGACACCACCACTGAGGGTGCCACCTGAGAGGGCAGCAAAGCTGGCCGTCTCGCTGTAGTTGCCCTGCATCACGCTGAGCCCGTCAGTGGGGCTGCCACTGGTGCTCAGCACGCTGGTCAGCCCTTCAATGCTGCTCTCCCCAATGCTGGGGTTCTTCAGGGCTCGCCAGGCATCAGCCACTGCAGGGGAGAAAGGCAGAGGAATCGGGATGAGCCAAGGAACCAACTGGATGTGACGGAGCTGGCAAAGCTGGGGGTCAGCCAGCAGCAGCACTTGTCTCCCCCTGCCTCTTCCAGGGCAGTGAAGAGCTGAGGTTTCGCTCCCAACTCATCACCAGCAGAAAGTTGAAGCAAAACCCAGCCAAACTCAGCTAAAGAGAAATGTTCAAAATGCTAAGACTCCCTACTGCTTAGGGCTTTAGGGCTACAAAGATAATTAGGGGACTAGAACATCTCTCTGATGAGGAAAGGCTGAGAGACCTGGGTCTTTTTAGTCTGGAGAAGACTGAAGTGGATCCCATCAATGCTTATAAATACTGAAAGGGCGAGTGTCAGGAGCATGGGGCCAGTCTCTTGTCAGTGGTGTGCAGTGAGAGGACAAGAGGAAACAGGCACAAACTTGAACATCAGAAGTTTCACCTCATCATGAGGAGGAACTTCTTTACTCTGAGGGTGGCAGAGCCCTGGAAGAGGCTGCCCAGAGAGGGTGTGGAGTCTCCTTCTCCAGAGACATTCAAAACCCATGCGGACACCATCCCATGTGACCTGCTGTGAGTGACCCTGCTTTGGCTGGGGGTTGGACCAGATGACCTCCAGAGGCCCCTTCTGACTCACGAAGTTCTGTGCTTCCGTGATTTCATTACAAGAGACAACAACAGGGTCTTGGCTTCACCCCCTTCCCTTTGCCAGTTATCCCACAGTACCTGTGATAGGTCCATCGTCTTCATCAAACTCGATTTTCACACCCTTTCCGTTGGCGGTGCTCACTCCACAGCCACCACCTCGGCACAGCGAGATGGGCACCACGCCGTAGACGTAAGCCAGCATGATGGGGACCCCGATACCTGGAGAGTGGGAAGCCCCAAGTTAAGAGGAGCTTAAGAGTAGCTGTGTTGGGCAGACAGAAGGGACTCTTTGGTGTATGGACTCTCTTTATGCCGCTTTTAACACAGAAAGATCCTAGTTCAGGATCATTCCTGGGCTACCCGTCTGTCTCAGTGACTACTGGCCCACCAGAAGGGAAAGGGACTGTCCCCACTTACCAACACTGACAGCAGCGATGACTGGAGAAGCAATGACAGACAAGGTGACCCCACCAGTAATGGCCAAGTTCCTCTTGTGCTTAGAGGTTTTCTTTCCCTCATACCTGCTGTGAATCTGGTGGAAGGAGAAGCACCCGGTGAGAACACAGCCTGGGCCATGAGCAAACACCAGCAGAAGACATTATTAAGCTCGGGTTTTTACAGCCTTGTCAGCAGCCTGTAAGGAACCTCACCCTCACCACAGATCTCCTCGCAGATCAGATCTAGCAGGTGGGGTTTTGTTTAAAAAGTAGCAGCTACAGTGCTGACACCTCATTTCTTCCCTCTCTGCGCCTCTTTATCAGCCCAGACACACAACAGCATCAAGGGGTTTGGGGCAGTGGGTCAGCATCAAAACACGAGTGACCTCTGCAAATTAAAGCTCAGGGTCCAGCAGCCACTGTCCCACAGAGCCCAACATTGGGTTTAAAATGACCAGGGCTCTCCTTGAGTGCTCCTGGTTGAAGGCAGAGGCACAAGAGCAATGCAAAACACATTTGAGAGGACTTCAGCCTCAAGGACTATCAGCCTCCACCTTCCCTCTCCCCCACACAAAGCCCCAAAGATAAGACGAGGTTCAGAAGAGACAACTGAATTTGGGTTCTATGGCAAGATCCACCCTTCATATCAGCTCTGAATTTCTGGTCAGATGCCTTGAGTACAGAGAACGCCCCAAACCCTTCAGCTCCAGCCTTCTGCTCTCCACCCTTACCTTCCTCCCGACATACACAGGGATGCCAATGACCATGGCAGGGATGGCGATGCCAGCGATGAGGGAAATGCCTATGGGAGCGCCGATCAACGTGCCCAGCTGCCACAGAATCTTCTTTTTACGACTCCATGGCTTTTTGCCCCAGAATGTACAGCCAGAGGGGCTTAACGGAAGGGAAAAAAGGACCTTAATACTACAGCAATTCCTCGGGGTTCCCGAGAACCCCAAGTTCAACTTCCACATGAACAAACCCCAAAGTTTAGGAAGTGGATAGACACCACAGGAAAGGTTTCCCTCTTTTTCCACCCCCATCAAGATGAATTTGCTCATCAAGGTGATGATCACACTGCTGGGACTCTGTTTAATATCCAGTATGCTAAGTGCTCTTCGATAAAATTTTATCAGGAGGAGCTTTTCTTGGTGTGGAAGAGCATCCTCCTGCTGTGACGTGGGGAGAAAGTTCAGCTCTTTGGGTCAGAACCGAGAAAATTTTACCAACTGATTGGAGAGACGGGAGGATGAAAGGCCAACACAAGAACTGAGCTCCTCCAACCAGCCTCAGAGAAGCTCGTGTTCCCTCCGGGGTAGGAACCCCGGCGTGGAGCTCCCCTCCTCACCTGAGGTAATGCAGATCCGAGATCTCCTTCATGCAGAGCCAGCAGAACTCGCAGCCACACACCGCGCAGGTCATATGGTTACAGCTCCCATCGTTCATCTTGATGATGTAGGCGCTGCAGCGGGGACACGGCTTGATGTCATCAGCTACAGGGAGGAAGAACAGCATTGAGTTGGACCCTCTACTGCCAGGATGAAGAATCAATGATGGGGGGTTCTCGTTATGGATTGAAACCCCTGTCTTCTGTGCGGGCAGAACATCTTCCTTCATCGCAGATAAACTACAGGGACAACCATCCCTGCTTTATCTTCATAAATAATGAGAAAGAGGGAGAATCATAGAATAGTTTGGGTTGGAAGGGACCTTAAAGCCCACCCAGTGCCACCCCCTGCCCTGGGCAGGGACACCTCCCACCACACCAGCTTGCTCCAAGCCCCATCCAGCCTGGCCTTGAACCCCTCCAGGGATGGGGCAGCCACAGCTTCTCTGGGCAACCTGTTCCAGTGCGTCACCACCCTCACACCAAAGAAGTTCTTCCCCAGATCTCATCTCCATCTCGCCTCTGCCAGTGTCAAACCCTTCCCCCTGGTCCTAGGGCTCCCCTTCCCAATCACGAGTCGCTCCCCAGTTCTCCTGGAGCCCCTTTAGGGATTGGAAGGGGCTCTAAGGTCTCCCTGGAGCCTCCCCTTCTCCAAGCTGAACAACCCCAACTCTCTCAGCCTGTCCTCAAAGCAGAAGGGTTCCAGCCTCCTCCGTGGCCTCCTCTGGCCCTACTCCAACAGGCTGGGGAAGATAACATTGATGAGATCCCACTTAAGTGATTCACCTGGACAGCTGGGACCAAGAACAGCAGTTCTCTTTAAAAGCTTGTTCTAGCCTTGAACGGGATGTACTCCAGAACACGCTTAAACGCTGGGAACAAGTCCTACCTGCCCTGTGCTGGCCAAGGCAACAGCACAAGAATGAACCATTACTAAATTGCTCCACTGAGATGATTCACAAGCCAAGAACAACACACCAACACACAACACACCAACCCGGAGAAGGCGGCATCGGAGAAACTCCAAATCTGGCCTCCAAAAGCAGCTGAAAGGGGAATGGGGTCTGCAGCCACACACAGGGGTCCCGTGCAGGGACTGTCCAGCCCCCAGCCCCTAGGATAAGGGGTCCTTCATCTATTCCTCTTAACCCAAGCATCATCTGATGGCAGTTAGGCAACAGCTGGTCTGTGGTTCGGGGCTCTGCTGACAGTCTCAGGGACACTCGACAGTATGAAATCCAGCTGCTCAGACCAGCCCACACCTTATTAATCATGACATTGAATCCAGCAAAGAACCGGGTGGGGAAAAACCACTGCCCCAAGAGCCACCCTTTCAGTGACTAAATGCTCCTCCTGGCAGGGATCTCCTTGAAAAGGGTGTAAAAAAACCTCAGAAACTGGGTTGGTTTTTTTTTGGTTTGCTGGTTCATTCTGCAGGCTGTGGTGGCATCTGTGCTGTCCACCTCTAACTGGGGCACCTTGAACCTCCACATACCACGAAGCCACCTCTGAACCACCCACGACAGCCCCGTTCTACGTAAGCATATTAACATTTTTGCTCCTGACACAGAAGGAAAAGCCGGGTGTTTTGTTTGGGGGTAGGGTGGGACTTTATGAAAGGGCCTTACTGCCCACTCCCAGAGTCAATACAGTTATTTTTAACGATTGTTAACTCAGGAAGACGCAGCAGCTCCTACCAGGCAGCGTGGGAGTCTGTGGGTTGGCATTTTTTTCTGTACCTGGCATTGCTAACACCTAAGAGCGCAGGGAGGGAGGCACAAGGGCTACTCTTTACTACTGCAGCAGGCGAACGTGAAGCTGCAAGGGTAAAAAGTGCCTGCTCCTTCAGGGTTTAGATCAGCAAGAAGCGAGAACATCCAAGATCAAAAGAGCCACAAGCCTCGCTGGGGCGGATGAGGGGTGGCTGCTGTGACGTGGAAGGACATCATCACCTTCTGACGTGTGTTGTGTTCTCAGAGAAGCCCACTGAGCTTGTCCTAGTGCACAGAAGAAGGGGAACTTCCCAGAGATGGGGGATGCCACATCCCTGGAGGGGTTCAAGACCAGGTTGGATGGGGTTTGGGGCAACCTGGTGTGGTAGGAGGTGTCCCTGCCCAGGGCAGGGGGTGGCACTGGATGATCTTTAAGGTCTCTTACAGCTCTAATCATTCTACATTTCTATGAAATGACTCTGAATTTCACCCCTGGCTGGCAGAGACCCTCAGCTGTGCCATGCAAGGCACTGCCACCCCTCTGCTCTGACAGGACGAGGGTTGGGAACACAAGTGGCTCTTTCTCAGCTTCACAGCTATATGGGAAACTGCGTGAATCCATACCCGGCCCAGATTCCTGTCCGTAACTGAGGCCTGAGGTGTGCTTGGTCCGTACTCGGAGCGCCTGTGCCCGTTGCTGGCGGGCCATGTCGCAGGTTTGGTTGGGATGCCATATCTGTTTGCAGTGGTAGCAGAACTCTGTCTGGCAGCCGTCCCTCTCGCAGGTCAGCTTGGGGCAGCTGGCACAGCCGTAGGCGATCACCGCGTACCTGGAGAAGAAGGAAGAAACCCCGAGGGAATTAGTAAAAGACAAAGTTATCAAGCGATAGCCCCGTCATCCTTTTAATTCATCCAGGGGTGGCACAGGAGGCTGATGCTGCCCAGGCTGCTCTGCTCAAAGCAGCTGGTTGAGGAGATGGAGAGGGTGCAGTGAGAGCTCAGGCTGTGTTGAGGGATCTGTGAATTCACCCCCGGAGCCTGTGGGACAGGTCATCCCATCTCTCCCATCTCCCTGTTACCCATCACTGTCCGTGCCACAGCCAGCACGCCAGGCAAATTCCCTCCCTCTCCACTCCTGTGAAATTAAGGAGCGCTAATTGGGTTACTCGGAGCAGACAGCTTTTATACAGACACCCTACAACATCCGATTCTCTCCTCACTGACCGCCGGCAGTTCTCGCTGTCAATTCACCCAGACCAGACTTGTCTTGCCCAGCAGGCCCTCTCAACACCTCGCTGTTGGTGCCGGTTCATAGAATCATCCAGGTTGGAAAGAACCTCCAAAGGTCATCTAGTCCCACCTCCCAGCAGTCACAGGGACACCCCCAACTAGCCCAGGTTGCCCAGGGCCTCATGGAGCCTCACCTGGAATATCTCCAGGGAAGGGGTCTCAACCATCTCCCTGGGCAACCCGTTCCAGTGTTCCACCACCCTCAGAGGAAAGAGCTTGTTCCTAATATCCAACCTAAAGCTGCTCTTCTCCAACTTCAAGCCATCTACACTGAGGTTCTTGCCACCGGCGGGGGCTGAACTGAGCAACTCCACAAGCGACTTCTGCTTCTGCGACACCAGTATGGCAAAGGATATTTTTGTTGTTCATCCCCTGTATTTTTGTTAGTGGTCAGAGCAGAATAGCTCCTATTCAAGGTTTTTTGTATATTTAGAGCTTGTGTAGCTGGAGTTGTATTGCCTCTTCTCGGAGGCAGCAGCGTGAGAACCGCTGAATGTGTCATACCACAATGATTCATATCCCGTGGGAGTTTGAGCAACTTCATCCTGCCAGGGTACGACACAATCGCCAAAGAAACAACATCTCCCGCGCCCAGAGGCACGACGACAAGGTCTCCTCGTGCATCCACGGCCGTGCTCTCCTCCACGTGAAACCAAGAGATGGGATACAAAGGCGATATTTTTTTTTAGGGGGACACACACACAAACTTGGCCCAGACTGCCTCCTACGCATCTTCTCTAGGGAAGATCACATGAAGCATCCCTACCCTGCCACTATCACACAGCCCCAGACCTATCCCTGGCACGAAAAAGCAGCTCCATCTGACCAGCTGTGTTACGACACCCTGCTATTTCAAATCATAACAGCCGACTAGAAAAGCTCAGTGTAATATATTAAGCAACCCCATGCCCCAAATTAACCCCTTGCTAGAGATGTAGGGCTGTTCCTTTTAAGACACTGGAGCAAATCCTGTGAGAAATGAAAATCCTCACCATTTACATTTTATTCCTAGAGCTGAAATGATAAATACCACGAACAAGCCCACAGCTGTGGGGAAACAAACTGTCTGACTGTCCATTAGGAAAAGAAAGAACCTGTCTCTGAATTCAAGGTCAACTAGAAGAGGCTGTGGAAGGCGATGTGCTTAAGATAAGCCACGCCAGCATCTGGACGGGCAACACGTGCCCCCTCTTCACCCGACCTGGGACATGTTGCTGCATTAAACAGCCACTTCCAGGCTCAGCCCCAGCAGATGAAAAGGGAAACTGACTTTTCCCCACACGGCAAGGACAGCAAGTGTCTTCCTGACACCCCAGGAGTGGCACAGCATCGCTCCCAGTCCACTCTTTGGATGGCCAGGAGTTGCCTCCATCCCTCCTTCGCAGGGGTCAGAGCCTCACCAGTTGCCTCCAGTCTCATTCACCCAGCTCAGCCTACGCAGCTCCCTTTCTTTCTTTCTTTCAAGGTTCTGTTATTCTTCCAAGCTTCTAGGAGAGACGCAGTGTGACAAACACTAGACAGCGCTGCCACCTGATCGTAGCAGAGGAGGTGGGGGGGAGAGAGGAGGAAAAGAAAATAAACAATAATAAAAAAAAAAGCTGCAAACATAGAAAATGATTCGTATTGCGATTGATGGCGCATCGATTGACCGGTGTTTCCATGGCAACGTGCACCGGTGTTGTGATAGTCCTCCTCCTCCTCCCCGGCAGCACAGCCCAGCTCTTTCATTTACGAAA
The DNA here is from genome assembly GCA_013400375.1 of Thinocorus orbignyianus. Taxonomy (NCBI): domain Eukaryota; kingdom Metazoa; phylum Chordata; class Aves; order Ciconiiformes; family Thinocoridae; genus Thinocorus; species Thinocorus orbignyianus. The sequence goes on from VXBW01001791.1 coordinate 252,748, forward strand.
GACTGCGGTACGCGTGGAAGGCACAGGATGCTGCGTGCCACACACACCCAGGGGTTTGTCTGCCAGCCCCTTGCTGCTGTCACCTCGGCGGTGGGTGACACCCGGTGCCAAGCCTCGCCCGTGTCCCCAGCCCAACGCTCCGGCTCCGTACAGCAGCACTACTACGGTGGGAAAGCCCGCTGTAAATAATTCATACCCTGATTTTACATAAGCACAGCCACACAAGCTCGCTGGGAAGAATGAAGGGGGTGATTAATTCTTCTCCCTGACGGAGGGCTGATTCCAACAGCCTTTGTTTGAGTGCCACAGACTCACTGGCAGCACTGGGCTGTGAAATCTGCCTGCTTTCCAGCAGCCCCAGGGGCGCTTCTTGCTCCTGCAGGGCAGCCCAGAGGAGGATGCTCAGCCCAGAGGAGGATGCCCAGCCCAGAGGAGGATGCTCAGCCCATCGCCTGGCTCCCCTCGCAGCTTAACCAGGGAGGGGGCTTTTGCTCACACAAAGAGCTGTGTATGACACAGGTCTGCCCAAAGCCACAGCCGGAGCAGGCTCAGGTTGGGCTGCTGTCAAAGAGAAAACGCCCTCCAAGGCCACGCTGGGGCCAGGTCCTGCTCAGCAGACAGCCTGGGTGACGCACGTTGCCTTTAGACCTTATCCAGATAAACATCACAGCAGGCAAAGAGCTGCGATTCGGTAAGCAGGAACCGGATTTTCTCTAGCTGGTTAAGAGCAGGGACGTCCCCATTCCCTCCGGTGTCGCTCTCTGGGCAGCACAACCTGCTCTGTTCCCCCTCATCACATCCTCAGCGCCGCTGAAATATCAAGGTCTAGCACTCATTGTGCTTCAGAAAGGAGCAAAGCTGTTGTTGCCTATTAACGTGCGTCCCTCCGGAGAAACCAGCCCTGGTGCAGCGATGCTCAGAGGCTGTGAAACAGGTAACCTGAGCCAGGTTCACCAATTTGCATAGGAAGGCTATTACAACGCTCTGATTAAATCTTCACAACCCTCCCACCACGCTTTCCATTCTCACTACTAGGTCAAACTTTCCTTTCATGTTCTGGCTGCCCAGAACCACGATCCAGGCAGAGTTATAGCTCAACTTCACAGCGCTTCGCTCTAAGTTTCCCGGACAAAGCCCTTTTCCAGGCAGCTTTGGCTTGTGCTCAAACAGAAACCTCACATATTTCGTTTGAAGGATAAGAGAAGAGAAAATGAAAGCAACATGCAGATATAACTATCAAGTCATTGAGCTTGGCTGGGCTGACTTCTGGACAGACAGACATTTCCTCACTCGGGCAACGGATAATGAGTCAACATCACTCCTCTGTGCCATGCATTCACATCCTCACCGGGAAAAAGTGACCGTTTACAGTTCCTTCTTCCCCAGTGTGGAAGCTGCAGGGTGTCCCCATGCACTGTCCCCATGGCTCACAGCAATACAGGCAGCTGGGAAACTCCACGCTTCCCATTTGTGCAGAAAAAATAAACTTTCTTTTAAATCAGGGAAACGATGGCTCAGCTAAAACCCCCTTCAAGTCCTATCGCTCATACCCAATTCGTCTGTATTTCCACAATCCCCAAGGTCAAAATCCTAGTGCTCTAGTGAGGTGGTAAGGATGGACTGAGTGTTATTTTGGTCCTCAAAACCAACACCCATCAACTGTCCCAAAGAGAATGCTGACAAGCAAGCACAGAACACTTGGAATGAGGGACTCTTCATGGGACTCAGCAGGACCAGAAGTGTCTGGTGGCAGCAGCAGCACCCCACTCTGGGCGAGTCACCCCTCTCTGCCCTGCCCTGGGACCCAGGTGGGGACAATGGGTGGGATGCCATCCCCAGGAGCTGCTGGAGACAGACAGCATCCCACTGGGACAGTAGGTCCCGCTTCACTCAGCTGTCCCAGAATCTGCTGGGGATGTGAAGCGCCCTACCAGGGCAGGGGGTCTCCCTTCCCTGAGCCATCCCAGGACAGATGGATAGGGCAGCACCCTATGGGGACAGTGGGTCTTCTCCCCCTGAGGTATCCCAGGACGGAGGGGACAGCACATTGCCCCTGCAGGCTGTCCCAGGATGGAGGGGACAGCACCCTATGGGGACAGTGGGTCCACCCCCTCCCAGGTGTCCCAGGATAGAGAGGACAGCACCCTATGAGGACAGTGGGTTTGTCCCCTTCCCCAGGATGGAGGAGACAGAGGGTCTTCTCCCCCTGAGGTGTCCCAGGACGGAAAGGACAGCACCCTACGGGGACAGCAGGTCCATCCCTACCCCAGATGTCCCAGGACAGAGGGGACATCACCTTATGGTGACAGCGGGTCCATCCTCACCCCAGATGTCCCAGGATGGAGAGGACATCACCCTACGGTGACAGCGGGTCCATCCCCACCCCAGATGTCTCAGG
>VXBW01001793.1:7064-18236 GCA_013400375.1 Thinocorus orbignyianus
TGGGGGTTGGAGGAGATGATCTCCAGAGGTCCCTTCCCACCCCATAGCATCCTGTGATTGCTGGAGGGATTCAAGGCCAGGCTGGATGAGGCTTTGAGCAACCTGCTCTCGTGGGAGGTGTCTGTGCCCATGGTGGGGGGGTTGGAACTTGATGATCTCAAAGGTCCCTTCCTACCCAAACCAGCCTGTCGTTCCGTTGCGGGAACCAGTGACGTCTAAAGAGCAAAGTTAAAAAGTTTTATCACCAAGTTTGGGCCGGGATCGGACATGAGCCGAAGCGCCATGTCTTCCGTGTCCTTCGGCAGGTGCTGACTCAGCCATAAGATGGCAAAAAAAATACAGCTTCTGGGCCAAAGTCCAGCCCTGCGTGTGTCCCAAATGGACCTGCTGGCGCTAAAACACACACAGGGTGGGTGCAAGGGGAAGGGGAAGGGGAGGGGAAGGGATGGAAAAAGGAAAATCCCGTCTTTCAGGATGAGGTTTGTGGTGTCGTGTCCCTGTTTTGGTCACACATTTGTTTTGTGGCTCCTGAAAACAGTTTTAAAACAAGATTTGAGGTGGGCAGAGCTGTGGAGGAGGTTGACGACCTCTGGGTTTTATTTAGGCAAGGGCGGGATGCACGGGTGGAAGTCCCACAGCCCTTGTGTGCTGGGGTTTCGGGGTGCGGAGGGGCTCTGGGGGTGTCTAGACCCAAATATCGGAGGTGCAGTCCCCGCCAGGGTAGCGCATCTCGTGTGCCAGGCAGGGCCCATCGGGCTCCTTCCCAAAATCCACCAGGAAGTTCTTGTTGACCGTCAGCCCACCCTGCTCCGTGTCCACGTCCAGCTGCAGCATAACGGAGCCGTCCCTGGAGAGGTGACAGTGGGGAGGCTGGGGGAAGCCGGGCATCCCTGTCCCCCCACGGAGCAGGGACCTGCCCTGGCTTCTGAGGAGCTGCTGAAATTCAGTCCTCAGGGTCCACGCCACCTGCCTGACGAGCTCCCACTGTCATCCTTGTTGATCCCAATGTCCTTACCTGAGGAGGTCGGGGTAGAACTGCCTGTCCCAGGCGCTGTAGAGGGAGGTGGTGACATACAGCCGCTTCCCATCCAAGCTCAGCTGGATCATCTGGGGTCCCCCTGGCACCCTCTTCCCCTGGGAATGGGCAGAGGAGCAGATGTGCTGCAGGACAGGGTGCAGGGGGGACACCTCCACCTCCCCCAGGCCGGTGGCACGGGATGCTGTGTCCATCCCATGGGATGGGGTGGAGCAGAACCTCACGGACCCACTCCAGGCCAGGGTTTCGGGGACACGGCTGAGCTCACCTTGATGAAGAAGGGCTCTGGCTGGCTTTGCAGCTCTTCATCCCTGCACACTTTCACAGGTCCTCCCTTGCTGATGCTGCCACCCACAAAGACCTGCAAGAAACCAAAGGTCTGTGTGGATGAGACAGCAAAGAAGGGCTGATCCCAGCCCAGGAGATGGAGGAAAAGCACCAGGATGCGACCAGGAGGTGGCTGCTGCCTCACCTGTCCCACCAGCTTGGGCTGGCGGGTGTTGGAGATGTCATACTGGCGGACGTCTCCGTGCAGCCAGTTGCTGAAGTACAGGAACCGGTCATCCAGAGAGATGAGGATGTCGGTGATGAAACCTTGGGGAGGGTACAACAGAGCTGGACAAAGGGCCAGCAGCACCAGTAGCGCCCAGGGGAGCCAGGAAGCACCTTGGCCCCCAGCCCAAGGACACACTGACCTGGCATCTCCGGCAGGAGCCATCCCTCCACCTTCTTGCTAGGGATTTGGATCACCTTCTCGGCTGCCCAGTCTCCTCGCTGTGGGAAGTGGGGGACAGAGCACGGCCCCAGAGGGCTCAGTGTGTGGCAGAGACAGGAGAAGACTTGATGCGGGAGAGGATGCTCCATGCATGTATCCACCATCTCTAGTCTGTGGCTGCAGCTCAGCTACTTTGCCAGCTGCAGGAAGCCTCACCTCTGGCTCTGCAGAGCCGTGGGGAATATGGGCTCTGGGACATGAGTAAGGGCTTTGAGGGCCAAAAACTTGTCTAATTTTCCAGCTGGTTTAGCTGGTTTGGTGAAAAGCATTCTCTCTCCTCAGCCAGTTCATCATTAGGCACTGAGAACATTGCTTGGGCTGTTGTAAATCCACAACAAAGGTATAAATAAATCCCCCTTAAATTAAATCACTTCAGCCCCAACTGCTGCCAGTCAGAACATGTCCTCTGGTGAGGTTGCCCCAAACCAGTTCCTGTTCTGGATACACTGGTGGGGACCAGAGCTGCGCTGGGACGATGGTGGGACATGCAGGCAGAGGGATGCCGCGCTGAGCTCAGCCAAGGGGCTTCATCAAGGGACCTTCACCAGCCCCAGGGGAGCACCCACCTCTGTCTTGTAGAAGCGGTGGATGGCACTGCTGATGGTGCAGCCCACAAAGCCCTCGGCAGCGTCGGGGTTGTGGAGGAAGCGGATCTCCAGGGGGGCCGCGTCCTCACCCACGTCGATGGCCTGGATGTAGGCATGAGTGGTCCAGTCCCAGACGTTGAGGCGGCGTCCGTAGCGCCCTGGGAAAGGGGGATCAGAGGAGCTGCTGCTGGGCGTGGGGTCTCAAGCAGATGTGCTACGGGTTCTGCGGCCCCTTGAGCCCCAAAGGGGCAGAAGCCCATGGCCCCTGCATCAGCACACGCTGGTTGCTGTGGACCTTGGCAAAAAACAGGGGAAGGTGCCCAGTATCCAACAGCGACCATCTCGCTGGACTGGGCAGTTTAACCTTTGAGGAGGATCTGGGCTGAGGTGGGGCTTCACCCGTCATGCCTACGGCCCAAATCCAGCCCCACACGCAGCTCAGCAGCAGCAATTACAGACTGTCTTGGGTTGAGGTTTTGGTGCCGGCATCTACTGGGTTTTCCCAGTAAATGGGCTGGGCCCGTCTGTTTTTTTGAAATCCGTGGGATCGCCAGGAACTGGTGTGAAATCTGTTTTGTGAGCAAACTGCCTGGGACAATTGTACCTACAATTAGACTGTCCGCTCTCGCTGCCAAGAGAAGAGGGTTGAAATTTGCCCTTCCTGCGGTTCTGCCCAGCACCTCTGGCCCAGAATATTTAAACGACTATTTTCTCACCTTTCTTCAGGTCATCTGGGTCAAACCCATATCCCAGGCATTTGGGGATTCCCCACTCGGTGCTGATCAGGACATTATGGCGCGGCTGGTACCAGAAGTCATAACCCATCGGGGGGACCTTGTCCCCTTTCTCCCAGGTCCCTTTGATCTCGAAGGTCTCTCCATCCAGCAGAATAAAGCCCCCTGGTGCAAAGCCCAAACCCACGTCGGTAGTGAGGAAATCATCCAGATGGACAGTTTATGTGTTATAAAACAAGCAGCAACAGACACATCAACCCATTGTGGACCAGGCTGCTGAAAGGACATGGAGACCGTTCCTCCTGTCCCAGTACCCTCTTCCCAGGGGACTGGGGGGACTGGAGTACCTTTCCCATTGCCGGCCGGGTCCCCCAGGGTACTGATCATGATTTCACCGCTGCCCAGGCAGTGGGAGGTGTGGGGGTAGCCCAGGTTACAGTTCCAGAAGACGTCCTCTGGGTTGACGACCTGCCGGGGAGTTAGTAGCCACTGTCACGTCCCTTGTGCTGGGCTGTCCTGGGCCAGCAAGATGCTGGATCACAAGCCCATTGTCATCTAGTGGCCCACAGGAGCTGCCTGGCCTCAAGATGGGAATTGTTGAGCAGCCAGAGAGCCCAGAGTGCACAAGCCAGGGCAGAGTGTGCATGGTCTCTAGTCCCCTCCTGCACGGAGCTGGATGGAGAACTCAATATTTGCATATCAACCTGAGAACAACCAACTCCCACAGCCCTCCCCTACCATCATCCAGATATCAAGGTCCTTCCAAAGCTCTTAGATGTTCCCCAGAGTCTCTTTGCCAAGCTGTCTCTGCAGCCAGAAGCCACGATCCCAGGCCTTTAGCCTTTCACGTGTGTCAGCACCGCCTCCCGAGTACCTTGAAAAGCCTGGGAGCTCGCGGGTCGGTTCCCACGTCCACCACGTAGATGCGGGAGGAGATCAAGCTGGGGAGGATGAGGCGGTTCCGCTTCTTGGTGGTGTCTCCAAAGCAGCTGCTGCAGGTGTTCCAGCCCGAGTGGTGCAGCTCGTCCCCCAGGTTGGGCATGGGCAGGCGGTGGATCACCTGCAAAGCCCCCAGCCCCACTCACCCAGGTCTTTCCCCTGGACAGGCAGCAGCAGCAGCTTTGGGGGGCAGGAAGACCAAGCGCTGAGCTGTTTCCCAGGGCAGGTCAGTACTGAGGGAAAGTGTTTGGTACCTGGCAATAGCGCGAAGACTTGGGGTTGACGTCCACAGTGGCCAGAAAGTCAGGTTTCTTTCTCCCAGTGTTCCTGTAGATGCAGGGCACGTATATAATCTCCTCCCGGGGACCTTCCGACACAGAAACATTGCATGAGCATCAGCAGAAACCACATTTGATGGAATAAAGCCTTGCAGGAGTCTCTGGCTGGACTGGGTCTCCCTGCTGGGGGGCTGGTTTGGGATTTGTGGTGTTTGCCATCAATCTGAATGACTGCCCAGCCCTGCCAACACACAGGGATGTCCTAAAGACTCCCCTCTTCATTCTTGGTTCAAAGGTGTCTCAGGGGTAGGTCCGACAGACCACGAGCAAGCTCCAGAGCTCTCTAAGGTTCCAAGGACGCGTTTGCTAAGCCCTAGAGGATTAAGGGAGGGATAGCTGGAGATGATGCGTTTGTTGGCCTCCTCACATCAGAGCCCCACAGTTTCGGCAAAGTGTCCAGACACGTAAGGAAGCCTGTGAGGCTGGTTTTTATATAAAGAGGTTTTGTCATGGTGTGATCCCAGCCATCGGGAGCAGAGTGCAACAAAAAATCACCTTTCCCTCCCCAGGTTTAGCTCTGATGCTGGTGCCATGGGGCTTTGGCAAAAGAACCGTTACTGAGAAACGTTAAAACCCCATTTGGTTTTGCAGAGGGAAGCCAGAAGTGACTTTTTTGCGGGCTACAACCCACTCCAAGCTGTCACAAAACCTAAGAAAGTTTGTTCTGACACCAAGCTGTCATTATGCTGCTGGTGTTTGGCCTCAGCACAGGCCAGAAGCAAAGCCACCACTTCCCTGACGCTTGCTGGGAGCCTCCTCGGAGAATGGCGTTAATTGATAACACCCTCCTGAAAGCAGCGTTCTAATTGTCACCTAAATCCCAGACAGCACAGGGCTCTTCCCTGCCTGCCCCGGATCTCAGACTTGCCTTTCATCGCATCCAGCGGCGAGGCGAAGCCAGGACCACATGCTCCGCACGTTTCTGCGTTGAGAAGAACAGAAACAAGCAGAAATTAGACGACAGCGAGTTCTTTTTATCCCCTTTTTTTGAAGGAACCACTCTCTGGAGTGGCTGCATGTACCCTGCTTTGGAAAGCGAGTCAAGAGGCCGATCTCTTACCTGCGCTGGAGGCTGGGGTGGATCTTGCCTGCTGACAGGCAGCAGAAGGAGCTGATCCTGCCTGCATCCTGCCTGCCAGGACCGAGCCGAGAGAGGAGAGGCAGCTCTGCAGGGCTTCCAATATATAGGGAGCAGGATGGGGAGAAGGAGGGTTTCGAAAAAGGACGCCGAGGAGAGGATCCACACGCCTGGGGCTGTGGGAGGCACCGGAGCAGCCTTCAGCGTCTGGCAGCGCTGGGAGCGCACAGGGAAGTTATTTCAGGGCTTCCAGAACCTCCTCCCCTCCTGGAGGAGCAGGGGACGGGGCTTTTATCCGTGCAGGGAGAGCAAGTGTCACCTCTCCTCCCATTCCCGGCTGGAAGCGGCCTCTCGAGCCTCCCTGCAGGGCCCAGGGGGTTGCCCCTGAGCAGCAATGGGCAAAAGCACCCTGTTCCCAACCACAGGAATGGTTTTACAAGGTTGCAGATGTTAATCGCAACTGAAAATGAAAAGCGAGGACTGGGGTTTCTTTTGATTGCAGGATGAGTGTTTACCGTGGGATGTTAATTTGCCGGCAGGGAGGGCGGACAGGAGCCAGGTAACCATTCTCCCCGCAACATGTCTGGCTTAGTCAGGCTGCTGCTGCTGCTGGCGGCAGAGCTGGGCGTCGGGCAGACGGGGAGGGAGAAGTGGAGGCACCTCTACCCAGATACAGGCTTTGTGGGGTCCCTCAGACAGCAGAGATGCCCCCCAAGAAGGCCCTCAAATAAGGCAGCTCTGGAGGACCAGAAGGGAGTGTCCCAATCAAGCAGCCCCCAGGGATGTCTCTCACCCCTGAAGCTCAGGACCCTGTCTGATGTCAATCCCTCTGCTTGGGAATAAGCGGCCCCACGGGGACAGTTTCTCCTAGAACCCTTGGCCACCTCCATGGAGCCATGGAACTGTTCTGCAGAAGGGATTGTTTGTCACCTGTTAATGGAACAGAAGGGAGCTGTTGCAAGATGTTTGGCCATGGGAAGGAAGAAAGTGAAGATCTTTTCTTCCAGGGTAAATATGTAAAAAGCTAAAATTATAAGGATTTGCATTATATCTACATTTTGGCAAATTTGGGGTTTCAGGAGGACCAACAGCCACTCCGGACCAGCCAGCACTCCTGTCATAGGGATTTCTAAACCCCAGACCAAACCATCAACCAGTTCTGGAAACAATATAGAAAGGTTCCAGTGAAACAGGGCACATGAAGATGCAGCTGATGCAATGAGCAATTTTATTCATGTTTAAAGCAGAATGCAAAAGCAAACCCGTGGCAGGGAACAGACACCTCCTTTCTGAACAAAGATCTTCACATTCCTTCTGCGGTGATGCAGAATGACCCAGGGACATGCCAGGGAGCCAGGAGGGCTCTGGGGCCAGGAGAAGACTATCCAGGAACAGCCGACAACAGATTCTCAAGGGACATGAGTCAAAGCACAGAGTGACTGGGTGGCCAGAGCTTGCCTCCTGCTGGAGGTCATCGCCTGCTTTGCTAAATCAAACCACCCCCTTTCCCCCCAGATGCTCCTCACCTGACCACGTTGGGGTAGAACTGCTTGTCCCAGGTGCTGTAGAAGGAGTTGGTGACGTACAGCCTCTTGCCATCCCGGCTGAGCTGCAGTTTGCAGGGGCCGCCGTACACCCTCTTGCACTGAAGGCACAAGAGAGGGCAGTCGTGTTAGCANCGGAGGCCACCAAAGGCACCTCTCCAGGCTGGACCCTGATAGAAGGCACGTCCCTGTCTGAGGGCTGAGCTGAAGACACGGCATCCCTGGTGTCAGCTCAGGAACCCAGAGGTGCCCCTGCCGAGAAAGAAGATTTTCCAGGCCCCTGTGGACTTTGACCCGGGACACTGTGCTCAGAGGATGGAGAGGGTTCCATCATCGCTGGTATCCAAGGAGACTCAAGTGACTCCCGATGTCTCCCAAAGATCTGGGAAAGACGTCAGGAGAGAAACGGGGGCCTCAGGAAATATAGTCGGTGCCCGTGTTTGTTGATGCAGCACCTGCACGGTCAGGACATGCCTGCTGCCTCCCAGGTCTGCATCTCCACTTGGGAAAGTCAGTCCGGTTGTGGGAAACAGGAGCCTTTAGGATTTGGGGCAACTTGGCCCTGTAAAACAGGGCCTGAGCATCAGCCACTTCCTCTCCCCACCAGCTTGTTCTGTGAACAACCAAAGCCCATGGCAGGCACTAATGCCCCGAAGTGCTGGCTCTCGTGGTGTTGAGTTACATGCAAACTAAACTAAAGTGCCACAAAACACCCACAGGAACAGCAGAGATCTCTGTTAAAGGGAATGAGGTCTTGGACAGAATAATTTTGGAAAGAAGGGTCCCTTCTGGAGATGAGTCTGGCTGCCACCAGCTGCCAATCTGAAGCAGGAAGATAACACTAAGCCCTGTGGAAGGAGAGCGAGTATCACATCTGGTGGAAGAACAACTCAAACGGTGGGCAAATTACATGGGATAAGTAATTGCTCCACGCAGGAATGCAGAAACATCTGACAGTGCCATTACAATGTCCTCGGGAGATCTCTATCAGAAGAGAGGGCAGCTTGGCCTATCTCACTGGGGCTGGAATTAAGTGGCTTCCAGAACAGAGCTTTAAGCATGTGACAGGCAGACACGGGAGCGAACTGCGGCTGGAGAGAGATGGGGAAGGGGCTGGTACAACCTTTTTGGTAAGAGCTCCTACAGTACGGAGTGAAACCTGGTGATTCGAGCTGTGGACAACGTCTCTGGTGGAAAAAGTCACTTTATGTCCTCCAACAGCTCTGGGCTCTTCCTTGCATTGCTACACCTTGGCATCAGCTGCGTGGTCGCCAGGAGAGAAGTCACTAGCACAAGCACGCAAAGCCAGTTGAGTTCCTTCCAAAAGGCACAAGCCTCCTCTGAAAGTGAACCAGAAATCTGGTATTATGGACAAAGGAGCTGTGTCCTACTCTAAGCATCTCCCACATTTTACTACTCTTTTGGTATCTTACGATCTCCTTTTTAATGACTTTCATTTGATGTGACTTTGATGGGTCCCAGTTCCCTATTTGCCTACACAAGCACTGAGGGGTAACCCAGAACTCCTCTTCCTTGTATCTTGTGCTCCTCTTTGGCAGCACAGCTCTGGTGAAGGCAGGTGGAGAGCCCAAAGCTGAAGTCCTACGTTCTTCCAGGAATCCGATTACACACCCCATGCCGAAGAACACCTTAACAGAAGTTGTCTAAATAAATAGGAGAGCTGGAGATGTTCCTTTTGAAGCCAGAGGTAGGACACTGCCAGCGCCCTCAACGCTGGATTCAAAAGTTCATGATGCTTTGAAGCCTTTTAGGCAAACAGCCCTCAGGACAGAATAAATCAGAAGGTGATTTTTCTGGGTGTCATTCAGCTGAGTCATCTGAACTGGCCAGCTTGAATGGCTTGGAACATACTTCCCAGATGCCATTTTCCTTCCCCATGGGCGTGAATGCAACACAGGCAGCTACGCACAGGTCCACCTCCAGCCTCCTGGTCTAAGGATGGGCCAGATGGATCCTAAGAGCTGACTAATCTCTTCAAAGAGACACGGTTTGAGAAGATAAACGGGATTTGCAGCCTCATAAAGGCGGTCCGATCTGATTTCACATCTCTGATGAGAAGGGGTGGTCAGCAGAGTGGACATCACCACAGGTTGGGTGCTACGGGCCATGCCGAGCTGCACCAAAGCCATCGAGTACCCCCAGTGGCTGAGCCGTTGGGCTTCGGGAGCCGAGCTCATTCCAAAGCCAGCACAACGGCAGGGACATCTCCCAAGAAGGCCCTCAACTCAGGCAGTTGTGGAGGACCACACCTCAAGCGATGGCGACGCTGAAGAGCAGCACTCCAGGGTGCACAAGAGCTGTAGTTCTGTGGTTGGCCACGAGAAGCGAGAAGGAATAAATGAAGTTGTGTTCTTCCAAGGCGAAAAGGTGAAAATTTGGAAGGATCCTCTTTAGATCCTAATTTTTGCAACCTCCAAACCAGTTGTGGTTCTGGCTGCAAATTGCACCCTTGTGAAGGCGCTCAAGGGACGAGTGGGAAGAGGTGTTGGAGCACAGCAGGGCTGGAGGGCAGCGGTTGCTGTCCCCAGGCAGCAAACGGGCAACATCAGATGAGTGGGATTGAAGCTCAGGAGGATGATCTACAGCTCCAATGGCTGCACCTGGCTTGTGTGAGGAACCCAGAGTGAAAGAGCACAGCCCCTGGAGAATTTGGAAGGGACTCAGGTCACGTAAAGTGTGTGGAGGGTACTTTGGGTGGAAATCTGGACTTTGCCATGACTGTGGAAAGACTAGAGCTGAAACCAACTCCAGCCACTGGGCACACACAAGGGACAGCGCTGGAGTGTCTACACACAGGGTGTTCTTTCAGCCCTTCGCTGATCTTAAACCAAGCCCTACTAAAACCAAAGAGCTGGTTTGGGTGATGACAACGCCCCATTGGCTTTGACAAGGTACGTTCATTTGGGGCAGAAAAAGAAGAAAGAGCTGCCAAGTTTCCCTATAAACCGTGGGCCTACAAGAATGCAGTGAAAAAACTAATAGAACAAGCAAGGACAATTCCAGCCAGAGAGTTCCAGGAAGATGCAGAGGTGCTCTTGCACAAGCAGTGCCCTCGCTGAGGGATTTCCAAAACCCTGATCTTATCGTTAACCGCTGCTGGTGTTTGCTTATTCCTGGAAGAACGCTGAAAGGCTTCAGTGAAATAAGACATGTGAAGATGCAGCTGATGCAATGAGCAATTTTATTCATGTTTGAAGCAGAACGCAAAAGCAAACCAGTGGCAGGGAACAGGCACCTCTTTTCAGAACAAAGCTCTTCACACTCCTGCGGTGACACAGAGTGACCCAGGGACGTGCCAGGGAGCCAGGAGGGCTCTGTGGCCAGGAGAAGACTGTCTAGGAACAACCTGGCTGAAGAACAGCAACACAGACGAACTGGGCTCTTCACTTTCTTTTCCCTGGCATTCAAGGCTGAGCGAGCTCCCAATGAAGAACGTGCCGGGTGTCTCTGTCACTGCTCTGCCCAAAGCAAACCCTCGCACACAGCCGAGCTTCCGTAGCTCCTTAGCAGAAATCTAGACTCCAGCAATGAACGGGGACCCCCAGACCCAATTTCCCTACTCTCTTTTCTAAGGGCTGCACTACAGGAGAGAGACAAGGAGGGAGTCTCTGGCGGGCGCCTAGGCCGAGATATCGGAGGTGGAATCCCCACAGGCAAAGTGGATTTCGTGGGCAAGGCAAGGCCCGTTGGGCTCCTTCCCAAAATCCACCAGGAAGTTCTTGTTCACCGTCAGGCCTCCTTTCTCAGTGTCCACATCAATCTGCAGCATGACAGAGCCTTCCCTGCAGGGGACAAGAGCGCAGCCGTTACAGACAAGAAAGNTTCAGCTCTTCGTCTCTGCACACCGTCACGGGGCCGCCCCGCAGGATGCTGCCTCCCACAAACACCTGTGAGCGAGGCAGGAGCAGACGTCAGGCCTTGGCATCCAGCCCCCTCCAAGGAACCCCCCAGCACCGGCCCTTCTGCTCCTGCCTCACCTGTCCCACCAGCTTGGGCTTGCAGTTCTTGTTGAGCTCGTACTGGCGGATGTCTCCGTGCAGCCAGTTGCTGACATACAGGTACCTGTCATCCAGGGAGATGACGAGGTCGACAGAGAAGGCTACGGCACAGAAACCAAGAG
>VXBW01001793.1:18258-41387 GCA_013400375.1 Thinocorus orbignyianus
GAGCCGTTGGGCTTCGGGAGCCGAGCTCATTCCAAAGCCAGCACAACGGCAGGGACATCTCCCAAGAAGGCCCTCAACTCAGGCAGTTGTGGAGGACCACACCTCAAGCGATGGCGACGCTGAAGAGCAGCACTCCAGGGTGCACAAGAGCTGTAGTTCTGTGGTTGGCCACGAGAAGCGAGAAGGAATAAATGAAGTTGTGTTCTTCCAAGGCGAAAAGGTGAAAATTTGGAAGGATCCTCTTTAGATCCTAATTTTTGCAACCTCCAAACCAGTTGTGGTTCTGGCTGCAAATTGCACCCTTGTGAAGGCGCTCAAGGGACGAGTGGGAAGAGGTGTTGGAGCACAGCAGGGCTGGAGGGCAGCGGTTGCTGTCCCCAGGCAGCAAACGGGCAACATCAGATGAGTGGGATTGAAGCTCAGGAGGATGATCTACAGCTCCAATGGCTGCACCTGGCTTGTGTGAGGAACCCAGAGTGAAAGAGCACAGCCCCTGGAGAATTTGGAAGGGACTCAGGTCACGTAAAGTGTGTGGAGGGTACTTTGGGTGGAAATCTGGACTTTGCCATGACTGTGGAAAGACTAGAGCTGAAACCAACTCCAGCCACTGGGCACACACAAGGGACAGCGCTGGAGTGTCTACACACAGGGTGTTCTTTCAGCCCTTCGCTGATCTTAAACCAAGCCCTACTAAAACCAAAGAGCTGGTTTGGGTGATGACAACGCCCCATTGGCTTTGACAAGGTACGTTCATTTGGGGCAGAAAAAGAAGAAAGAGCTGCCAAGTTTCCCTATAAACCGTGGGCCTACAAGAATGCAGTGAAAAAACTAATAGAACAAGCAAGGACAATTCCAGCCAGAGAGTTCCAGGAAGATGCAGAGGTGCTCTTGCACAAGCAGTGCCCTCGCTGAGGGATTTCCAAAACCCTGATCTTATCGTTAACCGCTGCTGGTGTTTGCTTATTCCTGGAAGAACGCTGAAAGGCTTCAGTGAAATAAGACATGTGAAGATGCAGCTGATGCAATGAGCAATTTTATTCATGTTTGAAGCAGAACGCAAAAGCAAACCAGTGGCAGGGAACAGGCACCTCTTTTCAGAACAAAGCTCTTCACACTCCTTCTGCGGTGACACAGAGTGACCCAGGGACGTGCCAGGGAGCCAGGAGGGCTCTGTGGCCAGGAGAAGACTATCTAGGAACAACCTGGCTGAAGAACAGCAACGCAGACGAACTGGGCTCTTCACTTTCTTTTCCCTGGCATTCAAGGCTGAGCGAGCTCCCAATGAAGAACGTGCCGGGTGTCTCTGTCACTGCTCTGCCCAAAGCAAACCCTCGCACACAGCCGAGCTTCCGTAGCTCCTTAGCAGAAATCTAGACTCCAGCAATGAACGGGGACCCCCAGACCCAATTTCCCTACTCTCTTTTCTAAGGGCTGCACTACAGGAGAGAGACAAGGAGGGAGTCTCTGGCGGGCGCCTAGGCCGAGATATCGGAGGTGGAATCCCCACAGGCAAAGTGGATTTCGTGGGCAAGGCAAGGCCCGTTGGGCTCCTTCCCAAAATCCACCAGGAAGTTCTTGTTCACCGTCAGGCCTCCTTTCTCAGTGTCCACATCGATCTGCAGCATGACAGAGCCTTCCCTGCAGGGGACAAGAGCGCAGCCGTTACAGACAAGAAAGCAAGGGCCAAACAGCTCCTGCCCTTCACCTCCTGCTCCCTTCTCCCTGACAGCTTGGCTTCTACAGGGAGAAGGTTCTGGCAGTGATGGACACCAGCGCTCACATTCTCTTCCTGGATTCTCAAGGGACGTGAGTCAAAGCACAGAATGACAGGGTGGCCAGAGCTTGCCTCCTGCTGGAGCTCATCGCCTGCTTTGCTAAATCAAACCACCCCCTTTCCCCCCAGATGCTCCTCACCTGACCACGTTGGGGTAGAACTGCTTGTCCCAGGTGCTGTAGAAGGAGTTGGTGACGTACAGCCTCTTGCCATCCCGGCTGNCATACAGGTACCTGTCATCCAGGGAGATGACGAGGTCGACGGAGAAGGCTACGGCACAGAAACCAAGAGCTCTAGGGAGGGCAGCATCGACGGGAAACCCACCTCCCGTCCTTCCCAGCCCTGACCTCCCCCTGCCACTCGCTGTCTCTCCACCCCAGGGCACACCTGGCATCTTGGGCATGATCCATCCCGTCACGTCCTTGGCCGGAATACGAATCACCTCTTCTACTGCCCAGTTCTCTCTCTGCACAAGAAACACAGCACAGCCAAGTGAGCCACACTGCCCGTGCAGGCAGGGCCGGCTCCCCCCGCTGCGGGCACAGCACTCGCCTCGCACTTGTAGAAGCGGTAGATGATGCCACTCAGGGCACAGCTGACGTATCCCTCGGCGGCCTCGGGGTTGTGGAGGAATCTCACACTCAGGGGCAGAGAGTCCTCCCCCAGGTCAAAGCACTGGGTGAGGGAGCGGCAGGACAAGTTCCACACGTTCAGGCGGCGCCCGTAGACCCCTGCCAGAAAGGAAAAGGAGAGGAAAAAGGAAAAAGGAAGTTAGATGAGGGGAAGGGGCTGCTCTTGGACACTCAGCCCTCCCCAGAGGGTTCATGGACGCGATACCCATGGGCCTCTCCCACCCTCCCACCACCCCGCCGAGTCCTGGCTCAGCACCCACATCCTTATTCCCGCACCTTTCTTCAGGTCGTTGGGACAAAATCCACGTCCTGCCCGTTTGGGGACTACTCCAGCAGAGCTGATCAGAACGTTGTGGCGCGGCTGGAACCAGAAGTCGTAGCCACTTGGGGGGGCCTCGCATTCGTTTTCCCAGTTCCCCTTCAGCTCAAAGGTCTCTCCGTCCAGCACGATAAACCCACCTGGGGGGACACAAGAAGGGTTTCATGGCAAAGATCACACACTCCCCTCCCAAAGCAAAGTGTCCTTTCCAGAGGCAGGTCAGAGCAAAGCACCTTTGGCGTTGCCAGAGGGATCTCCCACGTTGGCAATCAGAATGTCCCCGTTGGGCAGGCTGCGAGGCACGTTCAGGTACCCCTTGTTGCACTTCCAGAAGACGTCCACTGGCTCAATCATCTGCAAAGGGGTCACACACAAACACACACTTCAGCCTCCAACTGCTCAGTGTATTTCACCCTCCCCGGCAGAGCCCCTGGTCACCCAAGACTTCAGAGAATCCCTGATGCTTCCAGGAGCTTGCTTTCCAGAAACACCCACTGGCCAGGGCCTGCTCCTCCTCACGGAGGAGAACAGAAGCCTCTGAGCTCCTCTCTGCGCAACACCAAACCCAGAACAGCTTCTCTGTCCACCCCACTGTTTGGGTGGGGGACTCTGGGGGCTGCTGCCTGACTTCCAGGCATTGACTCTCTGAATGCAGCATGTACACGGAAAGAACACCGTGATGATGGGAGCCTTCTCCAGTCTGAAAAGGGGAGAAGGGAACGTGACCCAGGTCTCTCAAATCAGGCTGGGAGAGAAGGCAAAGACAGAACCCTTCTTCCCCATGTGTTCTCCCAGAAGCACCGGTTCCCAACTCCTTCCCAGAAGCTGGTCCTGGAGTCACCTCCGGCCTACCTTACAGAGCTTGGGAGCCCGGCACTGGGACCCCACATCCACCACGTAAATGCGGGAAGAAATCAAACAGGGAAGAATCAGCTTGTTCCTTCTGGTGGTGACACTGTCAAAGCAGGTGCAGCCAGCGCTCCACCCCGAGGAATGCAGCTCGTCTTTGAGGTTGGGCATGGGCAGGCGGTGGACCACCTAGGCAGCCAAGGCAGAGTTAGGGGGCACGCAGGGCAACGGGGACCCCAATGCAACCAGCAACTCAGAGGCGATAACACCGTCCCTGCACCAAAGAAGATCTGGGGAAAGGTTAAACTTAAATGTGACTTTAGGTGTAGACAACCTGTCCTTGCAGCCTTCAGGGACAGCTGAAAACTGGTGTCCCATGCTGGGTGACTGCAGACAGGATGTACAGTCCTGACAGAACATCCCTGGCATGGCAGCATGACGGAAAATTGCTGAACTCTGCACCAGTGCTGGGTCCCCTAAACCTCCTGCGGAGCAGCCCCTGAGAGGGTGATTCCGAGCCTGTGCTCAAAAGCTCACCAGCAGCACCAAGATGCTCTGGAAGTGAGTTGGGAAGTGAGTCAGAGCCGACCTCTCCCCGGGACAGAGCAATGGAGGAGATTCAAGCAGAGCCAGGCATAAAGAGCAGAGCGGAAAGGAGGAGCTGTGAAGGATCTGACACACAGAGCCAGCGGGCAGGCACCAGCCCAATACAGAGCCAAGACACAGGTACCTGGCAGTAATAGGGAGACCTGGGGTTGAGATCGATGGTGGCCAGGAAGTCAGGCTGGTCGTTGCATGTTTCCCGGTAGGTACAGGTCACGTAGGCAACCTCCTCTCGTGGACCTGGGTATATGGAAAGCTTGTGTTAGAACATGCCATGAACCAGCCGGAAAGGAAAAGAAAAGCTCCAGCAGACTCTCAGAAAGGATTCATTTTCCTGGACGCTACAACCTCGTTACAGGCAGCAAACTAGATGATTGTTGTTGGTTCCTTCCAGCTGAAACTGTTCTGTTCTGTCCTGTCCTATTCCTCCTCTCTCACTGACAACTCCCCAACCCACCTGATCCATGACTGACCCAAAGGCCAAAGAACCACACAAGTGGGTCTCCACATCGTTAGAGCTTGCTCCCCTTGGGGCAGGGACTCAGCCCACACAGCTCATTCATTAATGGTGATCTCCACTAACAGGCAGTTCCTTCCCAAATACCCCCACTCCAAACACTCCTGGGAGGTCCTGCTCTAGGAGGACCTGCATTGGCTGAGGGGTTGGACTAGATGATCTCCAGAGGTCCTTTCCAACCCCAGAGCATCCTTTGATTCTGGGAGAGGACTTGCCTTTCACAACGTCCGGGCAGGTGGGGTAGTCGTAGCACTGAGCTCTGCATCTGTCTGTTTTGGGAAAAAGAGAAGAAGAAAATGAGAAACGTCCACATCCTTTAAAAGGAGAAGATGCTGTCTCACCTCATGGACCTTCTCCCACCCCAGATATCAACGGGGACCTCTCTGACCAGCATCTGCTGGCGTTACAGCACGGAGGAGTCACAGACTTTGCCTCTCCAGGCCAAGAGATCCTCATGAAGCAGATGGGTAGTGGAAGAAAAGGAAACCTCTGGCACCAAACGCCAAAGGTCCATCCCAAAGCTCTCCTTCCTGCAGCGCGGCAGAGGAACAAACCCACCAGTCCCCTGGTGGGGCTTGGGTTCAAAGTGGGGTGTCAGCAGCCTCCAGGCTGGAGCCAGAGCCAGGCTGGGTGTACAAGGCTGGAGGCTGCTGGGAACAGCGGGGAGGCTGCGGAGGCTCTTACCCATGCTGAAGGTCTTCTGGGTCACTCTCCTCAAGGGCAGAAGTGCTGGATCTGGAGGTGCAGCTCGCTCTCTGCCTTGCTGGAGCGGGTTGTGATGGCCAAGGCTGCTCCGGGGGGCCTTATATCCACGGCAAAGGGTGGGGGAGAAACCAAGGGAGGAGCCATCGCTCCCAAGCATTTGGGAGGTGCCAGACCAGCGCCGGGGCTGGTTTCCGCCTCACCAACCACCAATCTTGAGGAGAAATCTGCTGCTCCATGCAGGTCTTTTCCTCAGACACAGCCACCCGTATCTGATCCCAGGGCTCTACTGGTTTCCAATGGACTTCTCCACACTCTGGAGGCCTCCATGTGCCAGCCAAGACTCAGCTAATTAAAGCCATCCCCCGGACCCAGGTTCCTGCCACACAAATGTGCAGCNGTGTGGGAAACGGGAGCCTTTAGGATTTGGGGCAATTCAGCACAGCTACTGCTTCTTATTCCCTAGCCCTTACGCTCTACCCACTTACTCCCTTCACCTCACTCAAGCAGAATGAAGCCATGGAAGAATAATGATAGAGGGGTTCCCATGTCCACCTTTCTTGCACGAACAGCAGCTGTGAAGGACAGGACACATCCAGCCAGTCACAGGGGAATTGTCTTGTCCATGATCACACAACACAGCTCCCACCAAAGGCCCCAGACCAAGCACCAACAGCGCAAAGTGCCTGGCACAAACATGGTTGAAATTGGACTAAGCTGCCCCAAACTCTCTGGAGAACAGCAGGGACCTCCACAAGGATTGTGGTGTCACATAAAAGTGTTTTGGAAGAGTTGTCCCATGGTGAGATGACCACAAGCCTGGCTGCCACCAGCTGCCAATCTAAAGCAGGAAGAAAACACCAAGCTCTGTGGAAGGAGAGCGAGTATCACATCTGGTGGAAGAACAACTCAAACGGTGGGCAAATTACATGGGATAAGTAATTGCTCCACGCAGGAATGCAGAAACATCTGACAGTGCCATTACAATGTCCTCGGGAGATCTCTATCAGCAGAGATAGCCCAGCTCACTGGGGCTGTAATTAATGGTTCCAGACCAGCACTTTAAGCAGGTGACAGGCAGGGGTGGGACCAGCCTGGCACTGGGCACCAGTGTCCGCCAGCTTTAAGTAATTTCTCTAATTATTAGTGCACTGCCCAGATTTGCAGTTTGCCATGTGCTTTGTTTCAGGCAGCAGAAAGGAAAACATGGCTTTTTTTTTTTGCTTTTTTTTTTAAACCAGGCCTTGTTCTAATTCCTTCCACAGAGAGTGGAAATTTCAATATCCGAGCTGGCAAAATACGTGCTGTGGGCAATAGGGACCAGGAGATGCTGCCCACTGAAGGACGCCTGGGCCTGATGGAAGGCTGCAGCCGCAGCTCTGGCCCAGCCACTGGCACTGCACGTCCAGCAGCTGGGATGGGCAAAAGGCAGAGCAGAACCCAGGAGGCAGTAGCACGAGCTGGGCAGGAGGCAGAAAGGCCAGCGGAGATGCGGGGGACCTGGGGAGCTGGCTGGCATTTCCCTGTGTAACAGAAGGAAGCCCTCGGTGCCGGAGCAGCTCCACAGCCAGAGCTGGGTGTCCCTCTCAGAGGAAATCCAGGCCTTGTCCCTGAGGAGCTGTCGTCCTGGGTCCCCAGTGGGCAGGAGGCACAGCCAGGCCCAAGGACGCACCAGCAGCTCCTGCCCCATCAGAGGCAACATCAGGAGCTCGGCTGATGCCTCTTTGCAGGCTTCTGCAGTCACAAGCACATGTCTCACTCCACCATCTTCTTGCACCTGCTAATTAAAAAGCTCATTAGTCCTCATTAGCAAAGTTTGCTGGTCATCCTCTTTGGCTGTCCTTGGTGACGTCTTTGGCACCCCTCACAAAACCAGGCTGTGGGGTGTAGAGTTTTCTAATTAAAACTGATAAGAGGGAGGATAAGAGCAGGCTCAGCAGCCCCAGCGAGGGATGGTCAGCGCAGAACACCGTCAGCACTGTCCGCTCTCGGCCCAAGGAACGCTCCCCAGCATGGGGACACCATCAGGGGCCTCATGGATGGTCCACGCTGGGGTGGGGTGGCAGCTACTCCCCTCCTCCCGACCATCTCTCCCAGCCCTGATAGGGAAGGAAGAACATGCTGTAATTTTGATACTGGGCAGGTCGGGGTGATGCAACCTGCTGCCGACTGGCACAGCGCACCAGAGGCATCGGGAGAAGACCTTGCTCCACCAAGGACACCACGTCTGCTCTAAACACCCAAGCAAGAAGTCCCCAGCTGTGGGACCCGTCTCCAAGCTTCCCCCAGAGCTCCAGTGTCCCCTCTCTCATGTCCCACCTCACCCTGCCATTTAACCGTGTCCCAGCAAAATCTGCCTGCAGAAGTAGGTTGTCCTAGACCTCTCCAGGTCCACATCTTCCAGGGGTTTCACTCCATTCCAGTCCACTCCCTGCTTCACGAGCAGAAGGAAACCCACACCATCCAACCTGTGAAGGTGTTGTAGATCAGAGCTTTGCTGTTGTAAATCAGAGGGAACACCAGCACAACCACGCTGCTTCTGCCCCACACACCTCTCCGCCTTTCCTCCACTGCCCTTCCAGCCACCCCTTCTCCTCCAAAGGAGTGCTTTGCTGCTGGAGCAGGAGTCGCAGGGGAGGGGGGCAGACAGGTCTGGCCAGCAGCAGGGCACCAGTGGCACCACCCCTCCCCGCTACAGCCCACAGCTACAACCAGACAAACTCCTCTGAAACCCACATCCTCAGGTGGCAGTTTCAGACACCGTGTAATGGCAGTGACTTCAGGCTGCCACCAAAGGCCCCGCCGTGGGCAGCCACGGGGAGGTGGACCCATGAGTCACCTTCTTGGCCAGAGTCAGCTCCTTCAGCCGCCTCCTCCCACAGCCACACACAGGCTTCATCGCCAGCACCGCGCAGCAGGGCAGGACCTGCTGCTTCTCCTTGTCCTGGAGCCAGGACAGTAGCAGTGTTCCTCAGAAGCCCCAAGGAGCACGGCACATCAGGCCTCGGCCTTAGAACCCATGGAATCAACGGCTGCCCTTCTTCTGCTGACAGAGATGGAAATGCCAACGAGGAACACGTACACTGAGAGGTGCACCTGAACGCTTCAGGTCTCACTCCAAGGACTCATTTACCCTTCTCTGTACATAACAAGGCACTTCTCTACAATCTCGGACCCCTAAGTATGGGTCGGTCTGCACCAAAGAAGCAGAGGGCTCAAAGGGGCAGAGCAGAAGAAGCTCTCATCACAGCTGCTCTGGCTTCACTTAAGCAGAAACTTCTCCATTCTATAACCTTCCCAGCTAATAACTGGGATACAGCATATCCTGCTGTTCTCCTGCACTGCTGAAAACACCACAAATAGACTCCTTCTGGTATAAACACGTCTGCTTGTCTTGGAGATGACCTGGCAGCAGAAATAGAAATGAATCTGCAACCTCAAATTAACTGGGAATGAGTGAAATCCAAGAATTCGTTCCTAGGAAGGACTAGGCAAGCGGCACGATGCCCTCCTGTGGTCATCTGGAAGATCATCTTTAACAGGGCATCCATGGGGATGTTTCACGTTGAAAACACAAAACTGAACTCTCCAAGCCTGGTTCCAAATATTTTAGGCAAGACAGGAAGCAGCAATGTACAGAATCCTTGATTATAAAGCAGGAGCCGTCAGCTGGATGGGGGTGGATGCACAGCAAAAGTCAGAAAAAAGCCCTCTCAAAAGGCTCCAGTGGGAAGTCCCAGTAAGGTGCTGCTGCTGCTGGGATTCCAGCGCTGGAACTGGCAGTGCTGAAGCTTGTTGGGACGCGACAGAGGCTGCCAATGGACACACATGGAAAGCACGGCCTCGAGGGAGGCAGAAAACATAGTCAGAGCCAAGAAGCAGCCTGGGGAAGATGTATGAGGAACTAGTGAGAGGAGGAAGGGTGGACCTGGGGGTGCTCATCTGCTCCAGAAGTCACAGGACGGCCAAGAAACACCCTGAGGCACCCACAGGACACCTGGTGTCCCCCAGCTCAGCACAGTCTGCAGAAAAGGTCTCTCAAAGAAGAGAATCTTTGCATCAGTGGGAACAAAGGCAGTTTCAGCAAAAGTAAATTCCTCACCAAAGAAGTTTTAGAGCAATGACACTGACAACGGTCTGAAATGATCTTGCATTTTATGTTCTTTGAAACAGAAAGAACTATGGAAGAACCATGTTCTTTCTTTCACTTCAAACAGTGAAATGCTGAAAAGAAAAGGCAAAGAAAACACCAAAAAGTGAAGTTCCATCTGACCTGAAGAGTAATTTTATTGATTTTTTTTTATATATAACATTGGTGCACAAATGTTAAAATATAACCCAGCTCCAGAAACGCGTGGCTTCAGATTAGACAGGCATGATTTCTTTATGTCTACTGTAAAGCACTGAGCACTTTATGAGCAAATCAAGCTTTGCAGGGACAGGACACTCCTGCTCTGGGACAAGCCCAGGGAACATGCCCCTCTTTGGGAGTTACTTAAGAAGGGCTTCTCCCCACCAGAGGGTGGCAGGGCAGACTGGCACCAAGCGAGGCAAAGAGTCCCGAAAAGGCTGGTGACCTTGGCCCTGGGGCCTGCAGTCACTGGTGATTACACAGGCCCTTGTGAAAGAGGGAGCAGCAGAGCAAAGGAGATGGATACTGTGCTTCGGAGAGATGCGCCTGGCTGCCTCAGAAGGAGCAGAAAGTAGAGCCTCCGTGGCTCATCCTAATAGAATTCTATGCTAAGGAGCCAGACAAAGCTCCAGCTGATCCAGTTCACCCAGGGGAAGGGGAAGTGGAGGGTGGGGAGGAGAGGGAAGGAGAAAGAGAAGGGGGGAAAAAAGAAACAATCTCCATACAACGATTACACCCATATATCAGAGGTACAGTCTCCACCAGGGTAACGAATCTCATGAGCCAGGACAGGCCCATCGGGTTCCTTCCCAAAATCCACTAGGAAGTTTTCATTCACTTTCAATCCACCTCTTTCAGTATCCACATCAATCTGCAGCATAACAGAGCCTTCCCTGAAAAGGGGACAAGAAAAAAGGCATTAGGAAAAGGTCTCTTCCATATCCCGGCAGGATTTGTCTTCATTTAATGTAAAATGGGAGGAGCCCCAGGCTGAAGTTGGGGCTTAGCAGGTCTCAGAAGTCAGCGACATCGCCCCAGCGAAACCTGCAACCTCAAATTAGGAACGAAGGAGTGAAAATTAACAACTGTTCCTTAGGCAGGACTGGGCAAGCTGCGCTCTGCCCTCCCGTGGCCACCGGGGAGATCAGCTTCTTCCTTTCATTCCCAACACCACGAAGTCCTGCCAAAGCACTCAAAGACAGTTTTGGGGTACCACGGGTTCCAGGCGGTTCTGCTAGAATCTGTCACTAGCTAAGAGAAAAACCCTGAACACGAACTCGCAAAGTTGGTTTGCCAATGTTTTCTTACTTGAGAAGATCTGGGTAGAACTGTTTGTCCCATCCACTGTAGAGAGAGCTGGTGACGTACAGTCTCTTCCCATCCAAGCTAAGCTGAATCATCTGAGGTCCACCCGGAACCCTCTTCCCCTAAAAGTTAGAACAGAGAACAAGGTGCTCAAGACCAGCTGCCACAGAGGCTGGGCAAAAGAAACGCAGCAGCCAGGAGAAACGGAACAGCAGGGCAGTCCCGCTGCTCAGAGGGACCATCCAGCCCTCTCGGATCCTCGGCAAGGAAAGCACCAAACCCCCCGCGCACCTTGGCAGAACTTACTTTGATCACAAATGGCTCCGGCTGACACCGCAACTCCTTGTCTTCCACTACAGTCACAGCCCCACCTTTAGCGATGCTGCCTCCCAGAAACACCTGCAACCAAGGGGACGTGTGAGAGCAGGCATCGGCCATCAAAGGGACATGACAACAGTACCGTGACGATTCTCAAGATGAAGCAACTCATCACTGTCTCTTCTTAAAAAAGAAGGCAGACTCGTGTACTGCCTGGGTGTGTGACAGCTTTTCTGACACTGCCTCACCTGTCCCACCAGCTTGGGCTGGCGGGTGTTGGAGATGTCGTACTGGCGGATGTCTCCGTGCAGCCAGTTGCTGAAGTACAGGAACCGGTCATCCAGCGAGATGAGGATGTCGGTGATGAGACCTTCAAGAAAATATTCAGTGGTAAAGTCAGGAAACAGAGAGGACCAGCAACAAAAAAAGACCAAAAGCCTGTTGTCTTGCAAAATTCTAGTCATAGTAGCCTCAGAAAAGTATGTTAAGATACAGGTTGGACAATCAATCAACCCAGGAGAGGCAGTGCCTACTCAAAGGAGGTTCGAGCTCTCCCAGTGCTCCCAGGACCGTTCCTGAATACCATGAGCTCAGCCTCAAAGACCCAACCACCAAGTATTTTTCTAGAGAAACTGACCTCAAGCGCTGAGCAGCGTGGGAGCAGCGGTCTGACAACCTCCTACTTGGTGGCTCATAAGCCAGGCTAATTTGGTTACACCAGAGGTGTTACACACAGAACCCAGACAGAAATCCAGTATTTTAGAAGGGAAGTGGTTGGCATTTAAGGGTGGGATTTTGCAGAAGGCTGCGCTGTACCAAGGAACTGAAGAGGACAAGGCCCCGTTTCTTTTCCAACCAAGCTCACACTGACCAGGCATGTCAGGGAGGAGCCATCCTTGCACCTTCTTGCTGGGCACTTCAATCACCTTCTCTGCGGCCCAGTCTCCTTTCTGCAGAAGGCACAGGAGGGAACACAGCTCTGTCATTGCTCGGTGTTAGCTGAGAGGGCTCAGCTCTGCGTGACAGAGGGAGGAGCAGCAAATAGTGCTGTTTGTTTAACAGGTCCTGCACAGAGGTGCAACAGGCCCTGCACACTGCAGCCAAGTGTCACCGAGGGGTGAGGGTGGCAACCATGCTGCCAGTGAGGATGCTAACGATTACACTGTGCAACAGCATCTCAGACTGTTGTAGCAGCAGCAGAACTAAAGACTGCTGATTTCCTACTGCTCCGTGTCCTCTCTGTCCACAGCGTGCCCTCTGAACAGCAATAGCTCCACTCCCCGTCCATGATCCTATCACTTTCCCTCCCCTCGGGTCTTCCCTGTGCTTCCCAACACCAGCTGAGCAGTGGGAGCACACACTGACACCAGTGACAAGAAGTTCCACCCCTTCTGATTAGCTGCCCAATCGATACCCGTCTGGTGAGCAGCCTGCAGGCCAGAGGGCAGCCCATCCACAGTGTGTCCAAGGGGTCACTAATGTTCCCATCATTGGCAAGACCTTCCCCTCTTTGAGACTTTCACAACTCGATATTGTGATCAACAATCTGAATGTGCCTAAGTGATGGGCACCTCGGAATGAGCTTCCGTGTCTGCCATGGCTTTTGTTGCTCACCTCTGTCTTGTAGAAGCGATGCACGGCACCACTGAGGGCACATCCAACAAACCCTTCTGCAGCATCGGGATTGTGGAGGAATCGGATTTCCAAAGGAATGGAGCCCTGCCCTAAGTCAACTGCCTGAAGGTAGGTGTGGGTGCTCCAGTCCCACACGTTAATGTGGCGGCCGTAGTGCCCTGTCGGATCAGGTCAGACAAGAAGAACAAAAGGTATTATTGCAACGAAGAATCACGTTCATTTCTGGGAGTCTGAAGAAAAGCTCCCTCACCTCTGGCCACATCGGCTGGGTTAAACCCGTTTGCCAAGACTTTGGGGGCTCCCCACTCGGTGCTCATCAGGACGTTGTGTCGCGGCTGATACCAGAAGTCATAGCCCAGGGACGGCACCTTCCCCCCTTTCTCCCAGTTTCCTTTCACTTCGAAGGTCTCTCCGTCCAGCAAAATAAAACCACCTGGTAGAAGCACAGAAAACAACGTCTGAAGACGTTCACGCAGACTCACAGCTTAAATAATATACAGTCATCTTTATACGTGCTTTTTCTAAACACTCCGTAAAATGCAACCCTGTGCTTAAGGAAAATCCTCTGATTCCACTAGTATCACTTTTGTGGATTAAGGCAAATGGAAGCCGAATCGTTAAAGAACTTTATCACATCGTAATGAATGAAATATTTACTCTGGAGTAACTTTCAGTTACAACTGCTGCAACGGTGACGTGCACAACGAACCGAAAGCTCCTAACAATGCTTCCAGCTTGCAGCCTGTACTGCACCACAGATATTTTCCTAGAGTACCATGGGGGACGAATACCTTTCCCATTGCCAGAAGGGTCTCCCAAGCAGCTGATCAAGATGTCACCACTGCCCAGACAGTGCGAGGTGTGAGGATTCGCCACGTTACCCTTCCAGAACAACTCCACTGGCTCCACAACCTGAAACGAGTACACACGTAGTCACAGTCACCTCTCAGAGCGCCACACCACCCCAGTTCCACCCCTAGGAGGGAGGAATACATTTACCCATATTTTAGGGCAAGATTTCTGTCAGTAGTTTATCAACAAGTTGTACAAGTTTCAAAACTCCCATGAGTTCCTAATACTTGACAAAAGCTTCCCTAACTGTTCCGACTCTCCTATTCTAATTTGAAGTTGGAATCCACAACATCACTGTCTGTTGGTCAAAATATAAGAAATAAAAACCCAACTTAAAGTCATCTAAATACACCTTATGGATTCTAGGAGCTCGCATGTCTGTGCCCACATCCACCACGTAAATGCGAGAAGAGATCAGGCTTGGCAGAATCAGACGATTCCTCTTCTTTGTGGCATCCCCAAAGCAGCTGCTGCAGGAGTTCCACCCCGAGTGATGGAGCTCGTCCTTAAGATTGGGCATGGGCAGGCGGTGGATCACCTACAAAGCCAGAGACAGAGTTAAGATTCAGGCCAGTATAGTTTTTCCCCCAGGCAAAGAAATATATGTCAAAGCATAAATTAATAAAGAGCCGAAGGAAACTGGTGTTTGTTATTCAGGAAGCACATTCAGCCTGAGATCTGCAGAGCCGAAGCTGTGAAGTGGGAGAAGAAAGTTGGACGTGGCGATTCCACAGCATTGGTTAAATGCTGTACACCAGTAAATTAAACCAAATCTTTAAAAGGCTCTAATTAAGGAGACATGGAAAACAGTATGGGAAAAACAAAGAGAAAAAGCATCCCTTGTCCCCGTGCTGCAAGTCTCCACTTTACAGGGTTTCCCCAATTACAGCTGGGGCTGGCTGCACCAAACCGGCACGTTAATTTGCACTCTGGTTTCTGATGACTCTTGCTGTGTGTAACCAGGGGTAGTTGAAAGATTAGAGCAAAGTTTGTCAAAGTTTTAGGAGCTTCGTTTCCTCCACACCTCCGCAATAAAACCTCGAGCAGCAGCTGTTTAAAAAGAAGAACAAGTTATGAAAGTCTCCAATGTCCAACCAGATTCCCTGCTCCTGTCCCAGGTATCTCAGCAGCACGAGGCAGACAAGCACTGCACGTTTCGCTGCAGTTTAGTGCCCACAACCTGCAGTGACAAACTGAGCTAAAGACAGTCTCACCAACAGTTTGGAGCAGGTACATTGGTAGTAACTGCAGCTCTCCCTTTATGAAGTAAATGGGTCAGATTCATAATGCCTGATGTGCAGAACTTCTCAGGGTATCAGACCTCCTACGTTATACGCTCTGTCTGTACCACTAACGTACCCCGAGGAAGGATCCGTTTCTAGAGCTTCATATTCTTGCTCAGTGTAAATCAGCACTAGTGTAACAAAAAGAACAATCAAAATACTAAGCACAAAAACGCTCTGAAAGTGTCTCAAGACTAACAAGGTAAATGTTGGCTTTGAGTAGTCTAGTAAGAAAAACAGCAGAGGATTTGATTGGTTCTAAAGGGAAATATCTACCTGAAAACAATTATGAGAAAAGAAAAAGAAAGATGGAGTCAAAGCCAGAGCAGGGAAGGAAGGGTCATGAACTGCATGAGAAGTAAGACTCGAAACGGTGAACGTGAACCCAAAAATACACCAGCCTTGAAAATAGT
This sequence comes from Thinocorus orbignyianus, assembly GCA_013400375.1. Taxonomy (NCBI): domain Eukaryota; kingdom Metazoa; phylum Chordata; class Aves; order Ciconiiformes; family Thinocoridae; genus Thinocorus; species Thinocorus orbignyianus. The sequence goes on from VXBW01001793.1 coordinate 33,593, forward strand.
ACCTGACAATAGTGAGGAGATTTGGGGTTGACGTCCACAGTGGCCAGGTAGTCAGGCTTCTCTATCCCCGTGTTCCTGTAGATGCAGGGCAGGTACACGATCTCCTCCCGGGGACCTTTGAGGACACAAGTCTTATTCAATGCATCAAAAGAAACCCTTCTTACAAAAAGCTGTGCTTCACTTGAAGAGAATCTTCTCTGCATTTAATCTGTAAATTGTGATTCTTCCTAGCAAGGTGGACCCTAATATTTCCATTTCATGGAGAAACCCTGGTAGTGTATAGTTTGAGCAGCCAGAAATCTCCAGGAGCAAGCGCTTACTCAGCTGTGGGGCCTTTCTGCTCCCTCGCCCTGCTCACAGAAGGGACCCTGGGGACACAATTATTTCCCCAAAAAGGGGCAGTGCTGGGGACCACCCTCCCACCTGCCAGGTCATGCCAAGGCTCTGCTCTCCCCAGGCACACAGAGCGGCTCCCTGCTGCCCAGGTCTCAGTCTGCCTGTGCCAAAAGGTTCCTTATTGCAATCTGTACAATCAAGGCTGTTAAAGTGTCTCAAAGGGCTCCAGGTGAAGTTCTGACACTACTACAAGCTACGATAAAACGCCTCGAGGGTGTTAGCGAGGTTCAGGATTCAGCCAGAAGACCAGAACGTGACTTTCATAGAGGCCAGAGTGGATGAGAAGCTTGTGTTCAACTATGTCACCCCAAATATCCCACAGCTCCTTTACTGATGGCCAGGATTTAAGGAAAGATGTGCCGGTTCTCGCCTTTCATGGCATCCAGAGGAGTGGCGTATCCTGGACCACATGCTCCGCACTTTGCTAATTGGAGAGAAAAAAAAAAGGAAAAAAAGAGTTGTTGTAATGTCCAAGTGACTTCAAAGCACATCTCCCCAAGGATATCTCTTTGCACTGAGAGATTGACAAATCCTAGATCCAATTTTCCCCTTGCCAGACACCTGTAAGTCTCACTGACTCCAGTCAGGGCTGAAGCTACTTGAGTTTCTGACAATACACAGAATGGGACACTTCTTGCTCATAAATAATGGGCCATTGGGGCCTTCACTTCAAGGAGTTCAGCCACACAATTTTAAAGCACATTCACACCTGGTAAGGGTCTGGGATTTAAGAAAATTGTGTTAAATGTTTTAGAGAGAGCCGCTGAATCACTGCCATGTGGGTAAGGAGCCAGATTGCCCAACGTGACCAACCCATTTTATTATCACTGGAAAACCTCCAGTCTTGCTCTGCATATAAATGGATATTTTTAAGGATTTACAGCCTGGGCAAGAGGTGACACTGCAGGAAAGGACAAGAGGGAGGGGAATTATGAACCATTCCACCTTCCCAGCGTGTTTTTTCAATAGGACACAGAGTGAAATACATGTTGACAGAAGCAAAGCCGCAGTACGGCTGCCTCCCTCCAAACTGCAGGTGTCCACAAGAACAAGCAGCAAACCAGCTCATTGTTTGACATTCCCCAATATTTGAAAAGTTTAGAGCGACAGCTCCTTTCAGGATGCCCTGCATCTAAGATTTCAAATCCAGAGGCAGTGCCAGCTCCAGTGCCCCTTTCATTAGGAGCCTTTCTTTGAAAGGAAAACGCTCCCAGCAACTCGCTCTCTGCTGGTGGAGGCTCCCAACTTAGAAATCAGATCTTCTCAAAAAGGGTAATTTAGTACTTAAGGTTTAATTTCACTTTCTTTGTGGAATATTTTTATCTGGAAGCAGAAAATATAAAGTTTTCTTTGTTCCATTTATGTCTAAGCCGTAATTTAAACTTTATTCCAATTTTCTCAATCACCTAAATTAGCAGGAGCTCAGTATGCACTAGAGCACGGCGTCATTAGCATTGCAAATGCAGCTTTCTGCAGATACTTTGAGAAAAAGAGTATTTGTGCCAAATTGTTTCCAGAGAAAATATACAGCAGGATGATGAACGTTTTCTCTTCCTTCTTCTCCCACCCATTTTTTCCCCTCCTTTCCCTCTGGTCTCCTTCAAGAACTCATTTATTCCAGGCCATTGTATCGGGCGGATGGTGGGAGCCTTGCCCTGCTCCGCGATGCCAACCTCGTTTGTGAATACAAAATAAGGTTTTGGTCGCAAAACCGCCGCGTCCACCCTCTTGTAGCAAAGCATTCACAGCAATATTTACACTGCTGCCTTAATCAGCCACAGCTAAACAAGTCAATAACACTTGTTGGGTTCCAGATCCCCCACTCGGGGGGTACTGGGACTGAACGGGGCTTTCTGCAGAACCCGAGTGAGGAGAAGAGGAAGCCCTCGGAAGTTAAACACTGGGGTTAAAACCGAGGGCGGGCAAGTCTGGTTTCTGGTAGGATTGTGCTGAGCTGCTGCAATAACTGCACCCATGGGAGAAGGGGAACTGGGATATCAGCTGTGCCATGAGCACGACAAGACACAGGCCTCACACAGCAGCAGAGACAAAAGCAGCAGCACCTCTCCGGAACACAAGCCTTTTCCCAAGTGAAAAATTACGCAAGCGGATTTTAGTGGTCAGTTAACAATTGTGAAGAGCGGTTCCAGGCTGGGTCCCCCCGCGCTGCCAAGAGCACGCTCCTCCAGACCCCGGGGCCAATCATTTACCATTGCACCACGGAAGGTTTAAGGTGCAGTGTTTAATTTACTCTTCGTGCGCTGCCTGGTGACTCCTCACGGACCGCGCCGCCTCTTGGGCAGAGCTGTTGGGAGCCCGGGCTACAAACTGAAGCTCACGGTGTGCCACAAAGCAAAGGAAAACAACTATAGCTTGATTTTGTTCTTAACAAAAGCACAGAGAGAGAAACATTCACCCCAGGCAGATAAAGCAGGCTCGTTTTTGCTGAGTCAGAATAAGTGTTTTTCTCTCTGTAATTTGGGCTTTCTTTCACTAAGGTCTGCAATCTTCCCCCGGTGCAAGAACTCAGCGTAACAGCACCCAAGCTGCAAATTACACAATAAGACACTGAGAGGCAAAAAAGCCTTCCAGCTGCTCCAGTCCCCTGCCTCCATTTCCTGGGACGGATCCAGAAATGAAACTCCACGAAAATTATAGTGTCTATCACAAAACTAGAAGCAAAAAGTTAAGTTTCTGTTCCTCAGTTTCCCAACAATGTCCCCTCAGGGGTGGTCACCCTCACAATGAACCAGATCAGCAAGCCCAGATGCTTATTTCGGTTTCCAAACGCCAAGGTTCCGAGCGAGACGTTTAACGGGAGCACAAAAGGCATTTACTGACAGCGCTAAAGCTGCTTGTTTGAAAGGGGGGGAAGGGGGATCAGTAGCTTCAGAAAGTAAACCTTTCAACCCTTGGAGGAAACGCTGAACTTCACCCCGTCTCTCCTCACCAGTCCCCCACCAACCAACCCACTGGCCCCCGCTTACAAGCCTCCCAGCACACAACAGTAGCCAAGAGCCGTGGATCCCGGCTGGATCCTGGATCTCTTACCCATGTCGGATCCGGGGCTGGGGCTGCCAACTGCGTGCAGGGGGAAGTTCAGCTGCTGGGGCTGGACTTTTGCGAAGCAAAAAACTGGTGGTGGAGGGTGATATATCCAGGGACGAAGGGGCGGGCAGGGCTGGGGAGAGGCGCTGCCAAGGGGAGGATCCAGCGCCGGAGGACAAGGAGAGAAATTCCGGCTCCGTGTCCCGGGAGAGTGGAGGAAGTTTCTGCTTGAGCCCCTTCCTCCTGCTGTCTCTGCGTTCCTCACGTGCTCCTCTTCACATTCCACAAACCTTTATCTGGGTATTTTGGACCCAGGTAACCGCCCTGCCACAGCCAGAGCCTGCGCGCTTTCCACCAGCAAAGGCGGAAACGGTTCTGCTTTAAAACTCCAGATTTTGGGCAAGGCTTCAAGTTCTCTGGGAGCGGGTGCCTGTGCTCCCAGCGCTCCGCTGTGTCCCCTTTGGCAGGAGCAGCAGTTTTAACCTCTCACGGCCCATCAGTCCCCTAAACAAGGCTGCTACGGACAGAGCACCTGCTCATGGAATTACCTCTCCGAGAAGATTCCTTCAGGATTGACAGCTGCCCTGGAGTATTGGAAGTGGGGGCATTGGGGGTGTTTTTCCTGAAATAATCCCATCGCTATCAGAATTAGCCTGGAAGCCAGAAATGTCTAACGCATTTTAGACAAAGTTTTCAGAATTCCTTTCTCACTTTATTTATCTGGGTATTTGTTCCCAGCCTTACGTGCGACCGGAGGCGGGATGGGAAGCACTTAGTGGGAATTTGTCTTACAGCAGCACAGGAGGAGGTCTGTGCATTAACTGATGTCAAGTTGGCAAAGGGATCATCTGCACCACAACTGCCGGCAGCCTGCTCCCAACTTCACCCCTGGCTGCAAACCACATTATGGTTCTTTAATTGTTCCACGAAACACTCCCTCTGCACGGCGATCCCACTGGCAGCCAGGGTTGGATCTCTCCACACGGAATAATAAATGATGCTGTTGACGACTTCCAGATCTTATCACAAGTCTGGCAGCAGAGATCTCCGCTAAATCCCGCCAGTGCCGCCATGGGAAGGAATCACAGTTTCTCTTCTAAGGGGCAAATCCGCTGAGCCTCATCTCTACGGAGAGCTCACAGCTTGGAGCTGAAAGGAATACAAAATCCCTCACGTTTATTGCTTTTAATAATTTCCTAACGCTTAAAGAAGTTGCATAATCTTGGAGAGCCCCATCTTTTACTTCGAGGTTGATGATAATGAAATGACAACAAGCAGATGTTTAGAGAAACGGCAAAGGGAAATCTCAGCTGGGACTTGACAAGACAAACAAAACCAGCGATTAAAACAACAGACATTTTTATAGCCACAACAGCTTCCTGCAGAGAAGGATCTTGATCCCGGGCCAAATCCCCCACTCCTGCAGGCTAGAGGCCTCAAACTCTATGTTATTAAGATTTCCCTTAGGTGTCTTGTGCAGCGGTGGGTTATTTGTCCGGGTAATTAGCCAAAGGGGTGCAAAACTTCAGTGGGAACTCCAGGGAGAGCCTTTGTTCAGAGGGAGGTTTCCTTCCCAAGGGGGAGGATCTTTATGAACGTAACCCCAAGCCTGCAGCTCCAACAGCTCAGCAAGTCCCCTGGGGCCTCACGCTGTAAAAGCTCATTTAAGTAAAAAAAAGTTTCAAAAAAACCCCAAAGACTTAAAAGGTTCCTTAGAGCCCAAACAGCGATGACAAAAGAAATGTACTCCTCACCTCTCTGCAAGGTATTAGAACAGCTCTGCAGGTTTTTACCCTGAAAATAGAAATGTAGGGGGGGTCAAATGATTTTCAGCAATCTTTTCAAAGACACAAGTGGGCACTGAGGCAAACGCGTTTGGCAGCCAAGCGGTTTGAAACAGCTCGAGTAACTCCTGGTCCCCCGTTCCTGCCCCTGCACCATCCCCTGGGATGGACAGAGGGAAAGGATCCCTACACAGTTATCACAGAGAAATTCTGGAGAGAAGGGAGAAATTTAGAGCTGTAAAATAATGAAAATTCGTGCTCTATGTTACACCTGGTAAAAGAATTACAACTTATTTGAGAATTAAATTGAGCATGGAACCAATTAATCAGCATCCTCAGGCACCACAGTGACCCATTTGTACAAAGCATTAAGGAAAAAACATTTAATGGAGGATTCCCCAAATCCAGTCTTTTGAGGTGAAGCAGCGCATTTGATTTCTGCTTCCCCAGGAGGTCGGGAAGAGCACTGAAGGAAGAGCTACAGACAGTTATCTCAGTGCTTGTTTGAAAAATTAAAAACAAAGTTCAAAACTTTGTATGTCAGCTGACATACAGAACACCCGGGTGTTTTACATTCTGATCTAAAGGCCAGTTCATGTTAAATTTATCGCAGACAATAGAAACAAAAGTATTAATTCAGTGGGATAAATGAAATGGAGAGACAGTTCTGTCACCAAAAGGGAACAGGGAGATGTCCTGTACTTCAAGCCACAAATGAATAGAATAAACCCCCCAAAAATCCTCCTGGCAAAAATGCAGAATAACTCACCAACGGTGCTGTGATCTAAGCCAGCTGTGCCCTCCCTGGCATCATTTGAGCTTGGTACCTGCAGAACACACACTGCACGAAGGCAAAACCGGCCACACTGAATTTTTTTGGCTTCTTCTATTTTTTTTCTTAAACTTTGCTCCTTACCTCAGGTCTGAGCAGCATCGCATCTGCAAGGAAGGAAGAAATCAAGTTGGGGATTAGCAGATGCTAATTCTTTCAGCAGTAAACACAATCATTAGTCATCTCAGTCAGGAACAGAGAACTCGGTTGGCAAATCCTCGCTGGGATCGGCATCTGAATCCCATTTACAAAGTTCATTTTCCCCATTGCCAGCAACGCCAGCGCGGCTGCCTCTTTTCCTCTTCAGTTAATAAAAAAATCACTTTTTATTCATCGCTTCTGTCTCTAGATTATCTTTTCTTCACCAAAAAAAAAAAAAAAAGGTGAGTGAAAATTGCTATTATTGCATTAAATAATTAAATAAAGCTTCGTCACAGCAGAGGCTGTGAAGCACAACCAGGGATGCAAACATGTAACTCCCCAGAACGATGTTTGTTGTTGTTATCAGCAGCACAACCACAGAAGGCAACGCAGGTGCTTTGGAGGTGAGATGGAAACACTTCCCTCCAGCGCCAGGTGAAGCAGCCCGGGGCCGCGGCATAAACCAGGAAGAACTCGGGAAGACCACGGGAAGAAAACAAACGTGCGTGTTTAACGAACTGCACAATCACAAACACACGGGAAGCGCAGCGAGGGGCTCCGTCTGGGAAGCACGCTGCTTCCCAAATTCCTAAGAGCCCTTGAAGATAAATGAAGTAACACTTCAAAGCGCACTGGAGATGTGTTAGCAGAGCTGTAAGGTGCACACTTGTGCTTCTGTTCAGTGTTTTAACCATCCAACCTTCAGCGTTCGGTCTGTACCACACACAGTTAAAAGATCATGGAATTGGGGAACTGTCAGGGTTGGAAGGGGGCTCTAGAGATCATCCAGCCCAACTCTCCTGCTACAGCAGGACTGCCCAGAGCACGGCACTCAGGACAGCATCCAGGCAGGTTTGAAAGACAGCCTATAAAGTTAGACATAGGCTTAAGTATCTGCTTAAGCAAAGCCCTCACACCAGGGCAAACAGCTCCTGATGTGGTGCCGCGTCCACTCGGCTTCCAGAAAACATCCCCAGAACCTGTGGAGAAGCTGAAGGCAATTTAATCCCTGGGCTCCCCGCTGAAGCCATCCCTGAGGAATGGGACCCAGGAGTCCCATGGAAGGGATATAAAAGAGACGGTTTCACCCAAAAGACTTGATTTCTGGACCTCAAAAGCCTCTTTCATCACTAAATGTATCTTCCTATTGGAGATGCAGCCTCCAAAGTGTGTTTGGATTGCAGGAACGTCGCTGATTGTCAGAGACATCACACCTTAAGGATGCTGGGCTTCAGGCTGGTAACCCCATCAGTTCTCCTCACCTTCTCTGAGAAAACTAAAGGCTATTGGGCAAAGCCTTGACTCTGACAACCCTGCCAGCCACCCCAATAACCTCGCTGTTTATAAACAGCCAATTACGATGCTCGTATCCTAATTACCCCTACACCCGGAGGGGGTAGCACTGACCCCCCCCACACACAGCCCACCCATGGCGGCTCCCAGACCAACTCCAAAGGTGTCTGGTGGGGAAGAAACCGAAGCGTGAAGTCGGTCAGAGGCGAGGGGCTTCACCCGGAGCCCCGCTCCACCGAGGCCCAGCGCCCCCCGGGCCCGGGGTCCCTCCAGGGGCGGCCCCGGCCCTGAGGGGGCGCGC
>VXBW01001793.1:43126-64525 GCA_013400375.1 Thinocorus orbignyianus
AGGATGTTTGGTATCTTTGAGGCGTTTGCCCAACCCTTGCTCTTCCCGGTGTGCGGGGAGCCGTTGGGGTGTCCTCCCTTGGCCAGGCTGTGACCTAAAGTGTGCGGAGCTGAGGGGTGCTGCTGCCCGACACCCTCCTGGGAGAGCACCCTGCCCGCCACAACACACACAGCTTTATTTTTATTAAGGTGGCAGCAGCGGCCGCTGTCACCAAGAGATTCCAAACGGGGCAGGAGGGAGCCATCGGAAGTCGGGGTAGAAGAAAGAGTTGGGGGGGNATCTGTTGCTTCTTTTAGGAAGCGCTCCGCAAGGATCTGCTGTTTGTGCCTCTTCCCTGCTCTGCTCCTCCCGTAGCTTCAGGTAGTTAATTTTTATCCTTGGAAACGTGAGGCCGAGCCTGCTGCGTGCGCATCTTCTCCGTGCTGTGCCCACGAGCGCGTGGGACTGTCCTGCAGGGCTTTCCTCCCCGGGGACTGCTTTGAGCTCCTCCTGGGCGTGGGGTTCCGCAGACCTTCCCTACAGTTGTTCTCCTGGATATATAGGGTTTCCTTGTTTGTGTGCGCTGTCCCCACAGCTGCTTCCATACAGTCAGAGAACCTCCAGCTGTCCTCGCCCTCCCCGGAGCAGCACCCGCGCTGGCTCCTGGCAGAGGAGGGGGTTTCTCCATGCAGGAAGGTGGCTATGGATGTGCTTTTGGCCTCTAGAAGCTTCAGGGCAGTCCCAAAGTTCCCAAAGCGTGAAGCCAGTCTGTGGAGACAAATAGCAACGAGCGAGCGGTTTGTGTTCATCGCTCCTCAGCCCAAACTTCAGGGCAGATAACGATCGTTATAATTGAGCACCTGATAATTTGGTTTAATGAGGAGGCAGCACACACTTCAAAGCCTTTAACAGAACATAGAGGGCTTTACATGCTGGCGTTCGCGGGAAGCGTCGCACGCCTTTGGAAGTGGTTTCAGTGCCCGGCAAAGTCAAGTCAACCCCATCAGCCGACAGAAAGGAGTTTGCCTTCTCCTGGAGGATGGGGCTGTGGAGCTCCAGCGCCCGGCTCCCCGCTCCTCTCCGAGGTGCTGCTGGCGAGGAGGGTGCCCTCCGACAGCGCTTCCTCGTTGCTTGGATTCGATGAGTTCCAGGCCCTGCCAGTTGGTTGTGAGAAGCCGCTGAAGAGCAGGATTTTTATTCTTTCATTATTTTTGTTTCTGTAGGGCAGGGGTTGCAGCCTGTGGGCTGCAGAAACCTCTTTCGTGGGATTCGTTTGCGTTTAACGTGACCTCGCTGGGTTTGTGGGTTCCTAGAAAGTTACGCTCCGTTCCTTGCCCTTAACTGCGTGTAACTGAGAGAAAGTGAGAAAATCAGGGAGAAGAGGGCGGTTCCACTGAGGGCAGGGGTTCGCCTGGGAGAAGAAGTGGCCGTTCAGGAGGAGAACTTGGGCGGGAGAAGTTGATTTATGCTTTAATCTCCGTCCTGAAGCGTTCACTGAATCGTCTCCTGAAGCTTGTTTGTAGATCTCTTAAAGACACCCTCCATCCTCTATGTGAGATTTTCTTTCCTGGACCGTCAGGAGGGGAGGAGGCGGGTTTGTAGCAAGAGGTGAAGACGATTCAAGGGTCAGTGAAATGTTAGCAGGTGTTTTTGGGAAGGTTTGGGGTGTGGGCAGCGTTAGAACCGAGCTGCAGTTCCATCTGCTGTGGCAAACGTGGGCTGGTACAGAAGCTGAGAAACCTCTGGCAAGAAGGATGAAGAAGGTTGGTGGGTGGTGGTCGTTCTTAGACTTTTGGAAGATGCAAGGCCCACCTTTGAAGTTCATAAACTGTTTCCTCAGCTTCCACGTGATCTGTCACTGGTGCCGGTGACCCGTGAGTGTGGATTCCCCGTAGGGGTCAGTTGGGAACTCGGTTCTTTACAGGCTGGCAGGTTACGGCTCTGCACTTCTCCGGGTTTGAGGTGGAATAAAGCCCATTTCTGTTCAGTGGTTTGACTTTTTCAGTGAAGACTCTGGATTTCAGGGGGTGTTTTCCAGGCGGTGCCAGCTCCCAGCGTGATAAGGGCCGGTGTTTACGGTTGGAGCCCGGGGATGGTGTCGGGGAGGCTCCCGCTGGTGCCGGTTCCCACCACGGCCAAGGTCAGGCCACGGTGCAGAGGCAGAGGGTGTCCCCCCACCCGCAGGAGGAGCGAGCAAGGGGTGGCCCCGAGGTGTTCCCTCAGTCCCTGTTGGATGGATGGGAAGGCGAGAGATGGGAGGGATCAGGCTCTTCCTCCGGTGGCCAAGTTGCCCTTGATCCCCGTCCCTGCAGTCTGGAATCCAGCACTGCTGGTGCTGGGATCATCATCCTGGGAGCTCCAGAGCGGTTCTGTATAGATTGCATTATTTTCTTACTAATATTATCTTTTCTTCTCGCTGTCCCTATTTCATTATGGCTGGTTTAGGGTTTTTTCAGCCCATAAGTCTCTCTCCCTTGTTCTCCTTTCCCCTCCTGGGGGGGGAGAGGAGCATCCCTCGTGGCCAGCCCAGCCTAAACCGTGACAGGGCTGGTTCTCTCTGCTTTATTCCCTTGGGTTTCCACGTTGTAGATTCTCATGGAGATTCATGTTCTCTCTTGAACACATGGATAAAGCTTTAAAGGAGGGTTTGAGAATGCTTGGATGTTGCCTTTTGGGGTTAGAGAACTGTTGCTTGCAAATGACTTAATGCGCTGCCCATTTGGAGATGGTCAGAGTCAATGTCTCGGCCCCTGGAGTTCCCTCCTTTCCCGGGAAAGTTCCGTGCTCTCTTGGGAAAGGTGGGATGGGTGGCCACCAGGGAGGGAGAGGTGGGAACGGAGCTTCCCAGGCTTTTCCCCGCTCTTGCAACTTGCCGTGTTTGATCTGAGCTGATGAATTCCTCCTCCTGCTTCTCCTGTTGGTGAAGTCCGTGGCTGCGCTGGGACCTGGGAGGTGATGTCCCGTTGGAGGGAGGAGGGGGTGAGATGGTGGGTGACAGTCTCTGTCCCTCAGGGGTGATGGGCTCCCTCTCTCCCTCCTCTTTCTTCAGGCTTTAAACAAAACTCAGCTCTTGGCTTTGCCAAGTCACCTGTGTCTCAGGGTGTGTGTTTATTTCTGACCTGCTCCTGCGCCCCGGTGGCCTCGCAGGTGATTTCACCGAGTTGGCAGAAATTGGGCCACCAGCGGTGCCCTGACAGCCCTGATTGATTTATACTGGGGTGGGGGTTTTTTTGGTGTTTTTGTTGTTGTTGTTTTGCTTTTAATTAAAAGCCTTAGAAAGCGAAGCTTCTCCAGCCAGAGCCGTGTGTCCCGTGATGGGAGTTTTGAAGGCGGCTGTGAACGAGTCGTTAGTTTCAAGTCCCTTTTGAAAACAGCAGCGTGTGCCGGGGCTTGTTTGCTTTGTGTCACATCATCTCAAGCTGGGAGGGAAGCTGTAAACACACCGCACGTGGCTCCGGGAGATCCCTCCCCGGTGGGACCGGGAAACATTCGGCACCCCGTGAAATTCCCCGAGCCCAAACTTCCTTTGTGGGAGCCGAGTCCTTTGTTGGCCGCCACTTCTTCAGCTGGAGAAGCTGGGATGGGGGTTCCTGGGGTGTTTGTTGGAGATGGAAGGTGCCGTCTTTTCCACCTTTGGATCAGAGCAGGCTCTCCTGCCCCTTCTGCCCACTCGGGCATTTTCTCCTGAGCAAACAGCGCCCGGCCGCAGGCGGCAGAGGGGGTGGCTTTCAAACTCTCTGCAAGTGGCTCCTCGGTGGAGAAATGCAGTTGGGTCTTAGATGCCCAATTTCCTTGGAAATTGCCAGGGAGACTTAGATGGGAGGAAAGAGCAGGATTTCTCCTCGATCCGTCTCCTCGTATGCAAATAAAACATCTTCATTGTTGGGTTTGCCCTGGCCGCGGCGCTGAGCGGGGCAGGATGAGGTGCCCGGGCTGCCTGAGGGTGACTCTTGGCTTTTTTTCATTCCCCCCCTGCTCCGTGACGGGCACCAACGAGCTGACAGAACACGAAGGGTCTGGTCTGGCTCTTCAGGGCCGGTACGTATCGATATATTTATGGATATATAGATAAATAGATGTATGGAGCTATACATAGATACATACCAGCTCTTCTCCCATTTTCCAGCCAAAGGGAAGAGAAATCACCTTCCCGTCTGCAAGGGGTTATTTCTTGCAGCGTGTCTAGAACACTTTGTAATTATTACATTTCTTTCTTTATTTTTTCTTCTCTTTTTTTCCTGTAAATCTTTTGGCAGCCGTGTTTTGCGAGCGAGCAGCTGCCAAGTGCGCGCCGAGGAGCTAAATGCGGAGTATTTATCATCGGGATTAATCATTTTATTGAGCAAAGGCTCCTTACGTACGAAAATATTCAAGATCAAAGCTTTGAAAAACAAAGCTGTTCCGTTCTAGAGGAGAGGAGACATTTTCTGGGTTCAGTTGATGGGAGCAGCTGAAATGCTCCGCGCATAATGTGAGTTAGTGTCAGAGGCAGCTTGTAACTACAGGCTCTTCAGCGTTTTGTCTTTGCATCTCCTGAATAATTACACCAGCCGCTGAATAATACATTCTTTTTTTTATTATTTTCTTCATTTTTTTGTGTTCTTTTCTCCCTGCGTGCCGGGGCTTCCTCCGTGGCCCTGACCTCCCCGGGCAGAGGGATGTGCTGCCTTTAATTAACAGCGCAGGTCATTTACCCGCCTATTTATAGCCTGCCCGTGCCTGCCTCGTCCCGCCGGGGAAATGTCAGCCCAGACACACGGGGATCCACCACCCCGCAGTCCTGCCAGCCTGGCCGAGGGGCTTTTCTAGACCTTTCCGTGAAGGGGGACTATTGGAGATGATAAGTAGGCAGCTATTGCAGGGCAGGGATGGCCCTGCGCTCCCCGCCCCGGGGGGGTTCCCTCGCTGAGAGGGTGCCTGGGTTTGGTGGGAGCTCGTGGTGATAAAACAAATGGTGTTATCGGGCAGAGAGAATGCTGTTGAAGGCTCTTTGGTTCTTGCTTTCCCCAGCCAAGCACAGCTCCAGCACCCACCTCTGCCTCGCGGCTTCGCTCCTGGGAATCTCTTTTCTTACCGTTTATCATTCAGCAGTTACTGCTGTCACATCTCCAGTATTATTTTTATATTTATATATCTCTATCTATATCACAGAATCACAGAATGGTCAGAGTTGGAAGGGACCTTCAAGATCATCCAGTTCCAACCCCCCTGCCCTGGGCAGGGACACCTCTCCCTAGAGCAGGTTGCTCCAAGCCCCATCCAGCCTGGCCTTAAACACTTCCAGGGATGGGGCATCAACAACTTCCCTGGGCAACCTGTTCCAGTGCCTCACCACCCTCACAGCAAAGAACTTCTTCCTAAGATCTCATCTCAATCTCCCCTCTTCCAGTTTAAAACCATTCCCCCTCGTCCTGTCACTGCACTCCCTGACCAAGAGTCCCTCCCCAGCTCTCCTGGAGCTCCCTTCAGATCCTGGAAGGCTGCTCCAAGGTCTCCCCGGAGCCTTCTCTTCTCCAGGCTGAACAGCCCCAGCTCTCCCAGCCTGTCCTCACAGCAGAGCTGCTCCAGCCTCTGAGCATCTTGGTGGCCCTGCTCTGGTATATGTCTTTACTTTTTATTTTCCCGGAATGGGAGGAAGTTTGTGTTGCTGTTGAAGGATGTGAACGGGGCTGGGCCCCCGGGTTTGTTTGGGAACCACTGGCTGCAGGTGGAATCTGTGGCACAGCACTTGGTTTCACCCAACCCTGTTTCCCACCTTTGAGATAAGGTTCATAAAATTTTGTATGCAAATGAAGGCGCTGGCTGTGAAGCGTGGGGAGGACGTCAGCCTGTTCCTGCTTAATGGGATACACCTGCTTAATTGTATAGTGGGATTATTACAATACTGTTGGAGTGTTATTTTTTTAAATATACTGATGTAATTTGATTAGGCAGCTCTGAGGCTTTATTTATGTATTTATTTTGCCAGTTGGCTGGTTTTTCCTCGTTGATTACAGGACATTTTTCTGAGGCAGAGGCAGGAGAAGGCCTTGGGAGCTGTGCCCCACTGGTCACAGAATCACAAGATGCTGCGGGGTGAAGGGACCCCTGGAGAACACCCAGAGCAGGTCCCACAGGAACGTGTCCAGGGGTATTTGAATGTCTCCAGAGACGGAGACTCCAGCAGCTCTCTGGGCAGTTTTGGAATACAGGGAATCAAACCCACGGTTCATGTTTCTGGCATCACAGTTTTTCTCCTAATGAGACTTCTGGTACCTGAGGAACCCCCGTTTTCCAACGAAGGTTTCTCTTCTCCCTTGGCAGGATGGCGGACACGGACCTTTTCATGGAATGTGAGGAGGAAGAGCTGGAACCATGGCAGAAGATCAGCGATGTGATTGAAGACTCCGTTGTTGAAGATTACAATTCAGTTGATAAAACTGCTACAGGTAATTGATCATTTCAGTCCAGAATTGTTCCTATTACGGGAGTTTCGGGTGGAAAGGGATCCAGTGGGTGGTCTTGTGTGGCAGCTGAGGAGCCCGTCCGTGAGTGAGGGGACAGATCTCAGTTTCTGCAGCTGTGACAGAGGTGTTGGTGCTGGGCAGAGCTGAGGGTGCTGAGGCGTCCCCCCAATACCTGGGGTGGGAAATGGCTTTTTCCTTGGTGCAACAGAAGGGAGATTTTTTTACAGGTGCTGGAGAGGGTGGGCTCTTGGGAAAATGAGAAGGAAACTTTGGCCAAGTTGTTGGTGTTCTGCAGGCAAAGTAGGGGGTTCGTGAAAGTAGAGAATTGATAACTTACAAAGGAGATGATGCTTTGTCTTTCCCGAAACACGTTGGTAGGTGTGAGTGCTCAGTGCCTGACGCCAGGCAGCTCTGAAATGGGTGAGGGGGTCAGGTGCTGCACTGTAAAGGAAACGTTATTGGAGTAAGGAAACCTTTTGTTCGCTCTCCCTTTGGTTTGTGCCCAACTCTGGAGTCTGGTGCCTGGGAAAAGGAGCCCTTCCCCTGCGGTGTGCGTGGGTGAGGCTGGCGGGCGCGTGCCGCCAGTGAGGCTTTTGTTCAACCATTTCAGTCACTTTTTTGTGGTCAAGATCAGGCAAAACATCAGCGTGATATCTGGGGTGGGGCTGGGGCTGTGTCTTGTGGGCCAGGGATAAGGAACGATGGTGGTTCAGCGTGTCTGGCCACGATACGAGCGGTGACCCTGCGGTCAGTGCCACCAGCTCCTGGGCAAAAACTCGTGGTATTGGTTTTGGTAAAATCTGATCAGACATGGAGGAGGTGAGGAAGGTCCTGTGCGTTATTGGGAACCCATATCTTTGTTGAGAAAAGTATCTGGAGCTCCAAATGTCAGCCTTCCAGTTATCTGAAGGGAGCTCCAGGAGAGCTGGGGAGGGACTCTTGGTCAGGAAGACTAGTGACAGGGCGAGGGGGTATAGTTTTAAACTGGAAGAGGGGTGATTGAGATGAGATCTTAGGAAGAAGTTCTTTGCTGTGAGGGTGGTGAGGCACTGGAACAGGTTGCCCAGGGAAGTTGTTGATTCCCCATCCCTGGAAGTGTTTAAGGCCAGGTTGGATGGGGCTTGGAGCAACCTGCTCTAGGGAGAGGTGTCCCTGCCCAGGGCAGGGGGGCTGGAACTGGATGATCTTGAAGGTCCCTTCCAACTCTGACCATTCTGTGATTCTGTGAAGTGTGCAGGCATTCAAACCCCTCTCTGGGCACGTTCTGGTGGGACCTGCTCTGGGTGGGGGTTGGACAGGGTGGTCTCCAGAGGTCCCTTCACCCCGCAGCATTCTGTGGTTCTGTGACTTTTTCCACCCCACAGCATCATGTTCCTCGAGTCCTCGCTGGCTCCCATGACTCGCCTTGGGCTTGCAGGGGAATCCTTCTCGGCTTGATGCCAGCCAGGACTTTGAGTGGCGAAGTGCCACGGGGACATCTGTCACCTCTTTGGTCCCTGCGGCCGCTGCTGGCCCAGTAACTGGGGGTCACATCCCAGTTGAAGTTGTGGCTGTGTGGAAGGCTGGCGAAATGAGCTGTGGCTGGAGCTGTCCCAGCTTTCAGCAATCTGGTTTTTACGCTCATGGCTGTCGTCTTGCATTTTGGTTTACATTAATTAAAAAGACTTACCAGCCAGGGCTGGAAAAGACCCGTTAAATCTCTCCGTTCTCCCAGTGTGAGGTTTTGTTGGATTTTGTTTTGTTGTTTGGTTTTGGTTTTTTCCCTTCAGGGTGTAATTTCCTTATGAGCAAGCCCAAAGACCTAAAATCCATCCTTTTCCTAAATACCAGCATCCCTGTTGGTGCCACCTAACTTTCAAGCTCATCTGTTGCCAAACCTGGGCTGGAATGTCTCCCCAGGAGGGAATTTCCACAAACCACCAGTTCTCCTTGCAGGGAAGGAGCAGAAGCATGTCCTGGACTGGATAGAAACGACCCCATCTCCCAAACCCAGCAAAGAGGATTTCCAAAGCAAAGATGGAAATACCTTTTAGCTTATCTTTCTCCATCTTTCTGCTGGATCCAGGGTTTTTTTTTTTCCCTGCAGATTAGTTTTAAAATGTCTCAAATTACTGGGGCATAAAAGGAAAAATTACCAAAAGCTAAATATATTTGAAGTGACGCTCGGCCTCATTTTTATATTTTTTTTTTATGTCTTAATTTCCTTTGCTTTTTGTTCCACCTGTATCCCAGTCAAACCAGTTCTTTGTTGTCTCCCATCCGTTACACCAGCCAGCTCTGCACATCTATGTGTCCATCTCCAGAGTCCTCATCCCCAAAAAAGCCCGGGGTTGTTGGCAAGGGGATGAGGTGGGCACACGTCAGCCTGACACCTCGACTCCTTTTCCATAGTTCCACCCTCAGATAAAGATACAGCTCATCATCCTTCTGGTCCTTCCCACCACAAGAATCGCAAAGGGCTGTTTGTCCTGGAAAGGTGGAAACTACAGAAGAAAATTCTGGGCTGAGGTGTAACGGGCAGCGAGTGCGTGGTTGAGTCAGGGCAGGGTGGGAAGCGAGGAAGGGCTGGAGAGCAGCCCTGAGGAGAAGGACTTGGGAGTGCTCCTGGATGAGAAGCTCCCCAGGAGCCGGCAGTGCGCNGGTTTCACCTCAAAGCAGGAGGCATCTGCCCAGCCTGACTTTTGGCCGTGTTTCCTTCCAGCGGGCAACCCCCTGGTGCAGCAGAGCGGGCAGCCCCTCATCCTCACCCAGAACCCTGCCTCGGGCCTGGGCACCATGGTGACCCAGCCAGTGCTGCGGCCTGTGCAGATCATGCAGAACGCCAACCACGTCACCAGTTCTCCGGTGACCAGCCAGCCCATCTTCATAACCACCCAGGTGAGTGTTCTCCGGCCGGGACGGGAGACCTCCTGCCCTCGCCCGCGGGAGAATGTTCTCTGTTAAGGAACACCCAGCTGCCTGCTTGGGTTTTCTTGAGTCCTTCAGCGGATGTTTCACTCGAGCTGAAATCTGTTGGGCTTTTGGTTTTCAGTGTATGTAGATTTAGAAGGAGCTTTGTTTGGAAACAGCTCGTGTTCCCACGCGTTTGGCAGTTGGGTCTTGCTCCAGAGAGCTCGCCCCATCCCACACCCCAGCAGGTCCCGGGGACCCACACGGGTTCTCTACTGGTGGGCTCACCAGTATGCCCAGCTCCCTGCTGCAGGTGGCTCTGTCCACTCTGTGTGAATTTGCCATCCCTGGATACTTCACTACTTTGGTTTATTTTCTTGAGAGACGTGCAGGTAACGTTTTAAGTGTCTGCTGGCTTCCGTAGGCGTTTCCCTGGGGAAGCTCTCCCAAACCAGTGCCCCTGTTTCCCAGAGCTCCAGCTTTTCAAACAAGAAAAAAAAAGAAAAATTGTCTGTGCACGTTGCAAATCTTTCTATCCCAGGAAACTGCTCTGAGTATGGGTTTAGAAATTGCTTTTAAGACCTGGGAGAAGACTCCCAGGGAAGGAGGGACCGAGAGCGGAGGCTGCGTGGGGGGTGTTGTAGGGTGAGGATGGTGGCCCTGCTGCTGGCTGGAAGCAGCGTGGCCTCGTCCTCCGATGGATTTGTAGGTGGTAGTGCCCTGGGGGGGGATTTCTTAGTTTTATTTAGTTGTTTTTTTGGGAGGTTGGGCTAGAAAGCTCGGGGTGAAAGTGGTTGAGATGTGGCTGGTAACGGTGCTGTTTGATGGCAGGGGTTTCCCGTGAGGAACGTGCGGCCGGTGCAAAACACCATGAACCAGGTTGGGATTCTTCTGAACGTGCAGCAAGGTCAGACGGTTCGACCCATCACCCTTGTCCCAGGTAAGGGCTGGAACAACCCGAAGCTTCTGCCCTCTTCCTTTTTAGAGGAGCAAAGGTTAAAATAACTAAATCAATAACAATTTGAACTCTGTTTCCCCTGCGCGTCTCGTGGCTGTAAAGAAGGGGGGTTTCTGCTAGACAGTCCCTTGGGAAGGGACTTGAAGGTGCTGACCTAAACCTTCCCCTGAAATGAGCGGGGGTGTTGGAAGACAGGTTGCCCTGGGGTGTTTCTGCAGAAGGAGTGGGATTCCATGCCGTGATCTTGTCTGTTCCTTTTGTCTTCGAAGCCCCGGGCACGCAGTTTGTTAAACCAGCGGTTGGAGTCCCTCAGGTGTTCTCCCAAATGGCCCAGGTGAGACCAGGTACGACCATGCCGGTCCGACCCACCACCAACACTTTCACTACGGTCATTCCGGCCACGCTCACCATCCGGAGCACTGTGCCCCAGTCCCAGGCGCAGCAGCAAAGTAAGTCCACTCCCAGCACCTCCACAACTCCCACTGCAACGCAGCCAACACCACTGGGACAGTTAACTGTGCCGCAGCCAGGGCAATCCAGTCCAGCCACTAACCCCAAATTAGGTAAGACCCGCCATGGAGCAGCGAGGGGCCTCGAGCCTGTGACACTCTCTGTAATTTCGGCGTCCAACGTGCGGCGCAGCAGCTGGGAGGCAGGGTTGACTCACAACTCCTGGGTGCTGTTGTTGCCCCTCACTGACTCACGCTTCAGCTCTCTTCACCAACCTGGAAAACGAGGAGGAGAACCCCCCACCATCCTGCCCAGTTTGGTTGGAGAAGCGGTTACATTTGCTTTCCTAGAAAATTCCCCAGACTGTCAGTTAGGAATTCCTCCCCCCAGAGTGAAAAGTACTATTTGTCAATCCCTTGGGTTTTTTGCAAGGTAAACAGATGCTGAACACAAGCAGAAAACGACTGCGGTGCTTTTGTTGTTGTTTTTTCTTTTTGAACGTTGGCTGAATGCGTGAGTGAAACCATGGCTCAAAACAGACAATTTAAAAAGGGGGGAAAAAGAAACCCAAACCCCCAAACTTCTTAACGCAGCAAGTAGCCAGGTTATTTTTAGCTTTCAGTGGCCGTAGTCCTCGTATCCAGCTGCATTTAGAAAAGAAACACAGGCAATTGTCACGATTCCACCATAAGGAGTGTCCTGTTCATGGTGGGACACAGCTCCTGCCCTGTCAGCCTGGAAGGTCGGGGGAATCTGCTTTCCCTGGGCAGGATGATTGCTCAGGGTCAGGCTGGAAGTGCAGGAGAGGAGGGGTCCTGGCTGGGGAGGAGGAGGNTGTTCTTGTGCCCTCCCTTCCCTCGGCAGTGAGTATCGCCAGCTTTGTGACTGTCAAGCGGCCCGGCGTGACTGGGGAGAACAGCGGGGAGGTTGCAAAGCTAGTGAATACCCTCAACACCATTCCTTCGGTAGGGCAGAGCCCCGGCCCGCTGGTGGTCTCCAACAGCAGCCCCGTGCACGGCTCCCAGAGATCCAGCGTCTCAGAGTCCTCCTCCTCATCCTCCTCACTAAAAGGTACGGGCTGCAGCAGCTCGGTTGGTTCTGCTGAGGGTTCTGAAGTTTTATTTTCCACCCTTTAAAAACCAAAAAAGCACTGACCTCTAACTACTGAGCGACAGCCACTTGGGAAGCTTCGCTGGTAATTTCTTCATCTGTCTGGGTGTTTTTATCTGGTGATCAGGCTTTGTTGGTGGGTGTTTGCTGACATCCCTTATCCTGCTTTCAAACAACGGTCTGCATGCTGCCCTCTCAGAAATGCACCAGCCTCAGATACACAAGGAGGCAAAAGGCTAAAACCTTTGCTTCTCCTCTTCCAGAGAGAGCACCTCCTTGAGGTGTTGACCTTTCCCCATCCGGGCAGTAGTTCCAGTGTTTCAGAACGCCAGGGCTGCCGAGGTTTGGGAGGAAACGTAAGGATTCTGATGGTTTTGTCTCTCTGTCCCCTGGCAGTAAGTTCGTCTCCTATTCCCACCTTTGATTTGCAAGATGGTGGCAGGAAGGTCTGCCCAAGGTGTGACGCCCAGTTCCGAGTCACCGAAGCTTTAAGAGGCCACATGTGTGTAAGTAAGGGCTTGGAGCCCAGCGGGGGATGGCTCGGGGTGCAGGGGGCTCTCCCTCCCTCGGGGACTTGTGTGGAAAGGCAGAGCGTGACGGGGAGAAAGGGGGAGGCGAAGGAGAGGCCCCTGGAAGAGCTTCCCAGGAACTGGAACCAGGCAGGGCCTTATTTTGTGTCCTGCTGGTGCCAGGAGATCTGTTCATTTTCTGTTCTTCCTGAGCAGTAACCAAACCAGAGAATGGGAGCCGGGATCCGCGTTACCCTTTGCTCCAGCTCCTCTGTCTTTTCCTGCTCTGCTCCCTCGCGTGGACGGTTCTGCCTGGGTCCGGTTTAACACGGGGGCTTTTCTTCTTGTGCTTGCTCCTTTTAGTACTGCTGCCCTGAAATGGTGGAGTTCCTCAAGAAAAGAAAATCTCTAGAATCTGAACCGAACATTCAATCTGCAAAGCCCCCATCTCCGGAAAAAACTCCAGCTGTTGCTTCGCCACCCTCTTCTACTCCCATCCCTGCGCTGTCCCCACCCGCTAAAGCCCCAGAGCCGAGCGAGAACGTGATCGACTCCTCCCAAAGTAAGCTCATTATGCTGGTAGATGATTTCTACTACGGCAGAGACGGTGGCAAAGTGAGCCAGCTGCTGAACTTCCCCAAGGTCCCGACGTCCTTCAGGTGTCCGCACTGCACCAAGAGGCTAAAGAACAACATACGGTGAGAGCCAGAGGGCGGCGGGGTCGGCTCGGGCAGGGTTCTGGTGCCCCTCCTCTGCACAAGCAGAAACGAGGTGTCGGTGCCGCTCTCGGGCCCCGCAGCGTAGCTCAGGCACGGAAGGGAGAGGTTTTCCCATCATCGTCCCATTCCGTCGGGAAAAAAGTTGTAAGGAGAGCACCCGGTTAGAATAATGGCATTGATGTTCTTCAGCAGAGACGCCTCGTTTGCTCCTCACAAGTCTCACTGGATCACAGGGCGTGATTCTTCTTGAAGAGCCGCTCTTTTCATCTTTGTTCAATGCTCAGCAGTGGGAGAAAGTATTTTTTTCCATGAAATAAGGTGTTCTTCTGAGCCAGCCGCCGGGGCATTCTCTTGTGATAACTGGGCCACTGGTTTTCCTTCCATGTTGAAGTGTTTTGTTGTCATCAATGGAAGGGCTGGGAGGGGCTCAGAAGAGCAGCCCCTCTGCTGCAGACCCTGTTCTTGTGCTTCTCCTGGACTTGGGGAGCAGGAGGGTGCTGGGTAGGAGGAGGTTTTCCTTCCTTTCCCAGAATCACAGGATGGGATCTCTGGAGATCATCTAGTCCAACGCCCTGCCAGAGCAGGTCCTCCTAGAGCAGGTCCCACAGGAACTGGTCCAGGAGTGGTTTGGATGTCTCCAGAGATGGAGACCTTCCGAAGGGAAGGGCAAGAAGGAAACATGTAATGCTGTCAAAAAAGCCTCTGGTGTAGAGTTGGTGATGCTTTTGGGGTTGTAGGTGCAAAATATTTGGACTTTGTGTTTACACTCTTCTTCTCCTCCCCCTGCCCCATCAGGTTCATGAATCATATGAAGCACCACGTGGAGCTGGACCAGCAGAACGGCGAGGTGGACGTCCACACCATCTGCCAGCACTGCTACCGGCAGTTCTCCACCCCCTTCCAGCTGCAGTGTCACCTGGAGAACGTCCACAGTCCTTACGAGTCAACCAGTAAGTTCATTTTTTGCTGCTGTTGGTTTGTTCCGGTGTCGGAGGGTTCCTGGGATGGGTTGTCCAGAGAAACTGTGGCTGCCCCATCCCTTGAGGGGTTCAGGACCAGGCTGGATGGGGCTTGGAGCAACCTGGGCTGAGACCTTCTGCTGCTTTTTGGAAACCTCTCCGAATACATGTTGTTGCCTAACCCAGTTCCAAGAGTTGAGAGGTAGATTTTGGGGGTTGTGGGGTTGTTTTTTCCTGTTTCCTTGGTGGCTTTTCTTTTGTTTCCAGCTGTTAATGCTGCCAGGGAGGGCTTTGACCAGGGTTCTCTGGTCCCTGGCCGTTACCTGCTTGTCCTTTTCTTTTGCAGCCAAGTGCAAGATCTGTGAGTGGGCCTTCGAGAGCGAGCCCATGTTCCTGCAGCACATGAAGGACACGCACAAGCCCGGGGAGATGCCCTACGTCTGTCAGGTACTGACTGTGCTCACGGGGCTGCATTCCCTAAACTGGAGAACCAGTGGAAATCTGGCACTTCTCAGCAAAGCCCCTGGCTCACAGGGGTCCCCACCAGATGTGGACCATGGAGCTGCAGAGCCCGTGGGGGGGCTCCAGCTGTGGAACTGGAGTAGCCCAAATGGCCGTTAGGGCAGCACAAGTAGCTCGGTGTGTATTTGCCAGCGGTTCCCAGCGGCCCCGCACACGCCTCTGCTCAGAGCCCAGTTTCTCCTTTCCTCCCGGGGCCCGCGGGCAAACCGCTGTGCCATAGGGAGGAGCTGTCACTCTGGAGCAGATGAGATGCTGCTGCTTGGGTGACACCTCTTCTTGACACTCAGTTGCCATGAGCTTTGTGCTCGCCTCAGTTCTGAGCCTGCCATCTCCACCCAGAGGTCCTAAACTGCCCCTCCAAAGGGAAAAAAAAGGGAGAAGAAACTCCTAAAATACTTTGTGTTAAACCAGGTCACGTTCCAGGTGCTGCATTTTACACAGACCCTGAAGAACCCCTCTTCAGTAGATCCCAGCTGCCTTGCCTTGACTCTCTCTCCCTCTTGTCTTTTTTTTTCCTCTTGGATCTGGATCTGACTTGTCACTACTTTCTTTTTATACGGGGCTTCAATTCTCTTTCTCCAAAGTACTGGGAATATTCACCACTTGATTTGGCATCTCTCAGGTGGAACAAGCAGGGAGGTTCTTTGGGACCTGGTCCCTGCTCCTCTTCTTGGGGGGGAGCCTGGGTGTTGCTGTGAAGACCCCCATGGTGCGGCGGTGGATGCCAGAGAGATTCCCGCGGGATTTCACTGGGAATTGTTTCTCACCCCAGGTTTGCCAGTACCGCTCCTCGCTCTATTCCGAGGTGGACAGTCATTTCCGCATGATCCACGAGGACACGCGGCACCTGCTCTGTCCCTACTGCCTCAAGGTCTTCAAGAACGGCAACGCCTTCCAGCAGCACTTCATGAGGCATCAGGTGCGATGGCGGGAGAGCTCGGTGGAGGCAAAGCCTGGGATGAGTTGAGCTTTTCCTCGGGATATAAAGCAGAAAGACAGGAAGCCCGGTTGAAAGAGGGGGGTTACTTAGCAGAAAAAAAAAAACAAACAAACAGAAAAGGAAAATCAAAAGCACATACTGCTGGACTGGGTTTGCTTCGCATGGGCTCTGTCTTGCTTTGGGGTGTCAGTTTTTCCATCTCCATGTGGTGAGTACATCACTGGGATGGTGTGTGCTCAAAGGAGTGTGGTTGCAGCAGCTCGCTGCTCCGTTTCCATCCGTACTGGCTGTGTTGACACCACACCTTCTGAGGGTGTACTGGAGTGTAGAACACAGAGACAGGGGGTTCTCACCCAGTCCCCGCCCTGATTTGCCCCTGAAGCCCCTCGCTGCCAGCCCCGGAGGCAGCTTTGCCGGGAAAGGTGCCCCAGGCACTGCTCTGCTCCTCTGTCTGTGCCTTGAGCCACCTGGCTGAGACTTGTTCCCCGGCACTTCCAGGGCCGGTGTCTCCCCAGAGCCTGAGCATTTTGATTAAAAACCAAAACCAACAAAAAATTTCAAAACCGAGACACCCAAGGTGGGGGGCTTGGCGGGGAGGGGCTTCCAGATGTTGAGGAAAAATGGGGCTGCCTTTGGTTTCAGAGAGGGAAAACGTGGGGCTTTTTTGTTTTCTTTGCTTTTTTTCTTCATTTTTAACCCCCCCCTCCTTGTTGTGATTTTCCTTTTCTCTAAAACGCGGCGTCTTTCGTTTGCTTTAGAAGAAGAGTGTTTATCACTGCAACAAGTGCAGGCTCCAGTTCATATTTGCCAAGGACAAGATCGAACACAAGCTGCAGCACCACAAAACTTTCCGAAAGCCCAAACAGTTGGAAGGATTGAAACCTGGAACCAAGGTAAGAAACGGGAAGTTCAGAGCAAGAAATCCCAGCGTGCGGCCAGCCTCTGCCCTGCTCAGGGGGACACCCGTGGTGGCTGTAGCTTGGAAGTGCCACCAAACTGGTGGTTGCTCCCTCTGCCTCCCTTGAACCACGCTGAGAGGGGCAGAAGAACGCCCCGCGTCCGTCCCTCGCTGTGTGCTTGGGTAATGAGGTACCTCCCAGAAACTCTGGAAGTGGGAGGAGGTGTGAGCGGCACAGCACGGCGGAGGGGAAGCTCCTCTCCCCGAGGTACCTGCGAGCGACGGTGCCCGAGCTGGTTGTCTGGAGCCTTTGGGGACAAACTGGCACTTTTGGAGCTTGGGGCATTGTCCTCTTTCAGGCCACTGCCACCCTGGGGGGGATGAGGAGTGAGCCAGAAGCTCTCTGCTAAGAGCCTGAAGGATTTTCTCCCAACGGAGGAGTCTTGAGGTGGCTGGATGATGACTTGTTGTGGCTGAGGAGGTTTGGTGTGTGTGTTCCCTGCAGGTGACCATCAGGGCATCCAGAGGGCAGCCGCGGGCAGTGCCCATAGCGCTGAACGAGATGCCGCAGGGCCCGGGGCAGGAAAGCCTTCCCCTCTCCTCTTCTGCCGACCCCCAGCCCATCTTCCTGTACCCGCCCGTCCAGAGGAACGTCCAGAAGAGAGCTGTCAAAAAAATGTAGGAGCTTTTGGCTGAATTTCAAATGAAAACAAACGGGGGGGGGGGGGGGGGNNNNGGGAGACTTGTTTTAGAGGCGCTGTAGTTTAGGTTTTCAATGCCAGCGGGGTGGGTACCGCGGTCCTCAGCACCGGGCAGCTCTGTCTGACAGTTGCCAAGGAGACTTTATGGCAGGAGAATCGGCTTCCCGCAAACCCCGGGATGAAGCCGTGTCCTGAAAGCCCTTAAGGTGCCGCTGTCAAATCCAGAATTAGCCGGGAGCTTTGATAGAAACCCTGGAGTTCCATCAGCGTGAGGGTGTCTGCCCGTCCCCACCTCGCTGCCTTCTCTTCCGTGTTTTGATTTATGAACTTATTTATTGCCCGCTCTTGGCTTGGAAACTCCTGCCTGCTCCAGGGGGGACGTTCAGCCTGGCAGTGAGATCCCGGAGTGAGAGATGAGAGTAGTTCGATGCCAGCACTTCTGAGAGTGCCTGCCTTGCCCGGCGCTCTCTGCCCTGGCGGTTGTTGTGGCTCCCGAGGGGTCTCTTCACCCACTGAGGACGTTCCCTCCTCTCTCTTCAGGAGCGTCCTGGGCAGACAGACCTGCCTGGAGTGCAGCTTCGAGATTCCCGACTTCCCCAACCACTTCCCCACCTACGTGCACTGCTCCCTGTGTCGCTACAGCACCTGCTGCTCCCGCGCCTACGCCAACCACATGATCAAGTAGGTGGCATCTCGGAACCGGGGAATTGCCAGGGCTCAGACACACCGACGCGCGTCTCTGGCTTTCAAATGACCCCAGGAGGCTGAGCACGAGAGCTGGGAAGAGCCACCCTGCCCTCCTCGAGGGGTGCTGCTGCGCAGAACCCGCCGCCTTTCCAGCGCTCCTGAGACTGGCTGTAAAATTCTCAGATAGAATTAATTTAAAAATTTGAATAAAGGAAAAAAAAAACCAACACCAACCAAACCAACCCCCCGGCAGCTGCCTGCCAGGGCTGTGGGGAGGGTGGCAGGATGGTTACTCCAAAATCTGGGCATTTCCAGGTGTTGCCCTGCAGCGGGTTTTGTTTGAACACGGAGTTTCCATGTCCTTGAACACAAAAATATTGTTAAACCCGGGCTGGGGTCTGGCTTTGTGAACCCCCTGGGTGCTGCCTGGGCTTGTAGCTCTTCAAATACCCCGACTGATTCTGACGTTTGATGAACTCTTTTGTCTTACAGCAACCATGTTCCTCGGAAGAGTCCAAAGTACTTGGCTTTGTTTAAAAACTACACTGCCTGGTAATGGAAAACTTCTTTTAATCACCTGGGAATCTGCTGTGCATTCACTCTCTGATTTTTCCAGTTCTTTGCTTTCAAGCTCTGCTGTTTTTTCACCACAGGGGAAAAATCTGTTGAATTCAGGGCAACGTGTTGCCCGAGACTCCCATTGCCTTCCAGTGGGAGTCACTGGTTGGGGGTGGGGATGCTGTGTGCACTGGGAAGGGTTGGTGTGTTTTCTTTCTCCTCCTGGTACTGAGCTCACTTATCTTTTCCCTTTCCCAGTGGGGTGAAGCTGTCCTGCTCCTCTTGCCTCTTCGTAACATCCGAGGGGGACACGATGGCCAAGCACCTGGTCTTCAACCCGTCGCACGAGTTCAGTAACATAATTTTCCGAGGTAAGACTTGGGAAAGGAGCGGAGGAATTGCGGGAAAAAATGAAGGCAGGACATAATCCCCGAGTTCAGAGACTGCCGGGTCAAATCCAGCTTTGTTTGGCCTTGGGCTGAGTCCCGAGGGCCCTCCTGAGCCGTGTCCTTTGTTATGGAGATGGGAGAGCCCAGCTCTTCCCTGGTACCCGCTCCCGGGGGGCGGCTCTTCCCAGGAGGGACAATGCGGGAGCTTCAGCGGGTGCCTGTGTTCCTGGAGGCACCATTGTGTCCCCGGGACAGCGGGGCCTGAAGCAGCTGCTGGGGTTTGAATAGAGCCCAAACGCAGCGTCCCGGCCATGCGGGGGGAGTTAGTGCCGCTTCCTGAGCGTCGGGGTGTCCCTGCTGATCCCAAAGCTGGGCTTTCCCAACCAACAGGATGAGGGAGGGCTTGCTGCGCAGTGGGGCTCTGCACCTTGGCTGCGGGGAGAGGCTGGCGTGGGGGTCAGCTCTGCCTACAGCACCTTGGCTTCTTCCTCCTCCTCCTCCTCCTCCTCCTCTCTTTGTGTTTGCCCTGAGTGAGCGGTTGTTTCCAAAGCCACAAATGGTTGTTTTGTTTTTCTCACCAGGGCCTACTTGGATATCACATTCCAGGTAAAGTGTTTGCAAACTCTTTCCCTCTATCCCAGCTCTTCCAGCTCCAGGGGAGGCGGCTGTTTTTTTTTCCCCTCCCTTTGTTATTTCCTGGGGTTCAGGAAGGTCCCGTGTTCTCTCCCTCCCAGGCACGCTCAGCCCCAGGACAAGAGCATGAAGAGCCCCTGCCCTCCCTATTCCCCCGGTAAAGCTGCTGCTGTGAAAACAAAGCCGGTGTTACCTGCCAGGGACGACCTGGAGCCTGAGCTGGCGCCGGCAGCCTCCAGCAGAGCCCTGCTCTGCCCGGAGGAGGAGGAGGAGGAGGAGGAGGAAGAGGAGTCCTTAAACATGGAGCCTCGAGAAGATGAGCAACCGACGAAGGAGCCTGAACCCGCCAGCAAGAAGGAGCAGTTGTCGGTGAAGAAGCTGCGGGTCGTGCTCTTCGCCCTGTGCTGCACCACGGAGCAGGCGGCGGAGCACTTCCGCAACCCCCAGCGCCGCATCAAGCGTTGGCTGCGGAGGTTCCAGGCTTTCCAAGAGGAGAACTTGGCCTCGCTGTCGGAGGGCAAATACCTCAGCCTGGAAGCCGAGGAGAAGCTGGCGGAGTGGGTCCTGACGCAGAGGGAGCAGCAGCTGCCCGTCAACGAGGAGACGCTCTTCCAGAAGGCCACCAAGATCGGGCGCTCCTTGGAGGGCGGCTTCAAGATCTCCTACGAGTGGGCGGTGAGGTTCATGCTGCGGCACAACCTCAGCACGCACACGCGGCGCGCCGTGGCCCACCCCCTCCCCAAGGACGTGGAGGACAACGCCAGCTGCTTCATCGAGTTCGTGCAGCGGCAGATCCACACCCAGGACCTGCCCCTCTCCATGATCGCCGCCATCGACGAGATCTCCCTCTTCCTGGACGTGGAGGTGCTGAGCAGCGACGACCGCAAGGAGAACGCTCTGCAGACGGTGGGCACCGGGGAGCCCTGGTGCGACGTGGTCCTCACCATCCTCGCCGATGGGAGCGTCCTCCCCACCCTGGTCTTCTACCGGGGTCACGTCCAGCAGCCCGCCAACGTGCCGGAATCCATCCTCCTGGAAGCCAAGGAGAACGGATACAGCGACGACGAGGTGATGGAGCTGTGGGCGTCCCGCGTGTGGCAGAAGCACACGGAGTGCCAGAACAGCAAGGGCATGCTGGTGCTGGACTGCCACCGAACGCACCTCTCCGAGGAGGTTCTGTCCTTGCTGAGCGCCTCCAGCACCCTGCCGGCCGTCGTCCCCGCCGGCTGCAGCTCCAAAATCCAACCTCTGGATGTTTGTATAAAAAGGACTGTGAAAAATTTCTTGCATAAAAAGTGGAAAGAGCAAGCCAAGGAGATGGCGGACTCCACCTGCGACTCGGACATTCTCCTCCAGCTGGTGCTGTGCTGGCTGGCGGAGGCGCTGGAGGTGATCAGTGACTCTCCAGAACTGGTCCAACAGTCCTTCCTGGTGGCCAGTGTCCTGCCCGGCCCCGACGGCACCGCCAACTCGCCCCGCCGCAACGCCGACATGCAGGAGGAGCTCATCTCCTCGCTGGAGGAGCAGCTGAAGCTGGGCCAGGGCCCGGCCCGGGCGGCGGCCGAGGCTCAGGACCCCAGCCCGGCCGAGGAGGCGGCCGACCCCGAGCTCCTGCACCGGCTCTTCGAGGGGGAGAGCGAGACTGAGTCCTTCTACGGCTTCGAAGACGCCGACTTGGAGCTGATGGAAATGTGAGCGCTGGCCCGCGAGCGGGGAGCCCGGAGAGGGTTATTTTTTAAATAAATGTTTGGCTGAGACCATTACACTTCCCTGTGGATTTGTGGGTTTAGGAAATTGGTAGCGATCACTCCGGTCAATAGCCATTTCTGCTCTTTCATTTATAAGTTTTGTGCTTTTTTTAAACAAGAAAAACAAAAAAAATCACTGTGTTGGTATTTTCTGAAGATATATTGTGGGTGACTATTTTTGCGTTCTCTTTACCTCACTGTATCATAGTTTTCTGTTTTTATTGTGCAGAAATGTTTGGAATTCTACATTGTCAATGTGACCATTTCTAAAGAAAGGAGAAAAAAAAAAAAAAAAAAAAAAAAA
>VXBW01001795.1:0-32539 GCA_013400375.1 Thinocorus orbignyianus
GGTGATCCTTGAATACTAGCCAAGTGGTTGGTTTCCAAACGTGGAGTTTGTACTCAAGTACCCATATTGTACCTATATCAAAATGAAATCAAGCTTCAAAATAGTATAAGAAACAGGAAAGCAGTTTAGTCTGAACTCTCCAGTTCCTTTCAGTTATTTTTTTCTTTCAGATTTCATATTTCATCTGCTTGTCACAGGAAGATATTCCAAAAAGGCAAGAACTGATAAAACTGAAATTATTTAGATGAAAAGCCATAGCTCAGGAAAAGTAGAGCCCACTTCATTACAATACATTCATTCACTCAAGGAATTAAACAACGTAACAGAAAAGGAAGCTTTAGAAATATTTGACCTATACCTTGTTTGAAATGATAAATCTATAAATAGCCAATGGCTTCAACACCAATTCAAATGCTGATGCTTTAAGGGTTGGGTTTTTTGTTTGGTTTTTTTTTTTTTTTTTTGTTCCTCTCAATTTTCTTTTTTTCATTTTCAAATCAGATGCAGATGACCTTTTAAATATCCTGTATAGACAGATAGCAAGTAAAAGCCGGGGGTAATGCTGCGGGAAAATCGGTGACTTGCAACAAAATGCTCACGAGGGAGAGAATTCTAAGTTAAAAGTTGATGTTTACCCTTTTAAAATGTCTTTCTGCTGATATTTCTTATGATTGGTTTTGTCTTTGACCATAATTAAAACTAGCTAGTTTCAGAGTAGATTTGAGAAGTTTGCTCTTTCCCTGCACCACTAAGAAAGCCTGGGTCAGAAAAGTCAAAATACTGCCCATGAGATATGATAGCAAATAGGAAATACATTTTTAGTGCTTTAGCTCAGAAGTTAAATAAACCAGTAGTAGCATGTAAAAGCTGTGCTTGGAACAGAAAGCTTTTAAATACCTGTGAAGGCTTGTTTTGGTCAGAAAGAACTAGAAAACTAATTTTCAAGTTGTTAGTAACTCAGTTCAGGAGAATTTAAAACCTGTTTCAATGAGCACTTTCCTCTGCTTTGTACCTCCTACAAGAAATGACATACAGTTTTGGGGTTTTTTTCTTCCTTAAAGGAAAAAATAATGATTCAAATCACCTCATGTAATTCAGGATCTATTGCACCTTCCATGCTTTCAATTTCAAGACTGTTAACAGTGTTAAACTTATTAAATACAATGTTATTTATTTCTATGGTCTATACAGGCCAAGGAGAAATACGAACAGACTATCAAATTAGTATTTTCATGAAAGTTGAACAAATATAACTTCTAGAGATAATATCCTACTTAATTCCCTATAACTCTCTCTCAGTTATCATGACTTAAAATTATGCAAAGTATAAAACTGTACCAAAAGAAGTGAAAAAGATTGTGGGAAGTGTTTAACTTCAAGCTATTGTCAACAAACACGTTTGCGTGTGTCTACCTAAGACATAAATATGTCTACCTAAGCAGTTTATTGTCTTACAGTTCTTTTTAATGGGTTTGTCTTGCTTCTCTAGTTGGAGTCTTGTAGTCTCAGAGAGCGGTTTCTATCTTCTTGGGACAATGGTTCGCTTTGTTCACCAGGTCATCACTTGCCAAGTGACTCAAGGTCCTCAGGCAATTAGCTGTGGATGAATACATGATGTGAGCCTGGAACTGGCACTTTACGTACAGAGATATTCAACATATCCAGCATTTCTCCTTAACAAAACAAATACTAACACTGAATTCCCTGAGAAGGCTAAAATTGCCCCGGAACATCTACCTTCAGCTCTCTTGGATATGGCCTGCACCCTTTAAAAAAAGCTTAAAAGAACAGTAATCCATTCTAGTACTATTTCACTGTGAAGCACTGGAGTTTCACTACAAGTCTTCTTTTCTTCCTCATCCTTTCCAAGATTTGCACATCCACAGCCTTTGAACAAATATATCCAGCACTGGATTCAGACACACGAAAACTGTGGCTTCTTTCATCTTCACTAAAAGACTGGTGGATACTACAAAGACAGTGCATTCCATAACAACTGTCTGTTAATTCTGTCCTGCATCATCCAGCAAAACCCAGCATCTTGTATGGATACATCAGATACAGTCCGCAACAATTAATTCTTTATGGCAATAGAAACTACCTATTTGGCCAGTCAGGTCAGCTGGCTGAAGGTCAGCTCTTTGCCAGCAGTACCTTCTGCTGCTGTTTAATGAAGCAAGAAGACAGAGGCTCCAACATACACTGAATTTTCCAAAGGACTAGTCCTTTCGCAAACAGAAAATATAAACCCTCTACACACTTCAATTTAGAATAAATAATTAATCTAACCAGTTATAGTCATAAACTCATTCCTGAGCTAGATCCCAACATTGTATGAGAATGAATTTCATTTCAGCACTTGCTGAGAATCAATCAGCCTCCAGGATTATTTTACAGGAAGCTTTTGATGCCTGTGATGTTATGGAAAAACAATGGTTTTGAGAAACTGTAATTGTTCCTGTATTCTGGATTATAAGGAAAAGTAGAAAAGAAACAAAGAAAGAAAAAGAAAATAAATTGGAACATATTTCACTTTGGATCATCTTTGTGGCCCTCCTCTGGACTTGCTGCAACAGGTCCATGTCCTTCCTGTGTCGAGGACTCCAGAGCTAGACACACTACTCCAGATGGGGTTCCATGAAAGCAGAGTAGAGGGGCAGAATCTCTTCCCTCAACTTGCTGGCCATGTTTCTTTCAATACAGCCCAGGATGTGGTTGCCTTTCCGGACTATATAAGCACACATTGCCAGCTCATGTCAAGCTTACCTACCAACACCACGAAGTTCTTCTCCTCAGGGCTGCTCTCGAGCCATTCTTTGATCAGCCTGTATTTGTGCACATGTAGTACCTTGCACCTGACCTGGTTGAATTTCTTGAGGATGGCATGGATACACTTCTCAAGCCTTTCTAGATCCCTCTGGATGGTATCCCTTCTGTCCAGCATGTCAAATGCACCACCCAGTTTGGTGTCATCAGCAAACTTGCTGAGAGTGCACTCAATTGCACTGTCCATGTTGCCAACAAAAATAATAAACAGTGCCGCTCCTAATATTGACCCTGGAGGAACTTTACTCATAGATTACTATTCTCTTAGAACATTCTCAAGTTGACTTAAAGAGTGAATAAATGAATGTATAAATTGCATTGTGAAATGTAGACACTAGTTTCAAGAGTAATGTGATACTCATCAGTTTTCAAGCTTTCTTGACAGATATATAGATGCAAGATAAGAAACAAGAAAAAATACATCAATCATGAGCTCAGAAGCAAGAACATGTAAATCACAAATCCAGATGAATCAGATAGTCTCAGTTTTGGAGTTTTTGTTCATTTTTCCCTGACGTGTTGGTCATCTAACTATTATCATCAATTTTAAAACTCACACTTGATACTTATTTTTGCCTGAAAACTCCAGGACAAACATTCTCTCCTGGTCATTGATCTGAATCATTGAATTCTAACTGGCCCTCTTACTATCTCACATCATTTCCAAACACATAGCAGAGAAATTAACAAGAAGGTAGCATTTTATGACACTCACCTATCCAAAACATTTTGTCTTTGTATAAAATGATACTTTTCATGTGTTGTTTTTTATACTTTTCCCAAACTTGTCAGAAAATTATTATAAGGCAACTTTATATACTCAGGTTAATTTAAATTTTCCTTGCTCAAATTAGCAACTTTATTGTTCTAAGCAGAGCCAAAAAAGGTGAAAATGCAGTCTTAACTCAAGGTCAAGTTTCTTCTCAATTCTGTAGTCTTTATTTGCCATTTTACTTACCCTTACTTATCACTTCCCATTTGCAAATACTCATTTTTTCTCAGTCAAAGTAGACCAGTTTATCAATGTCTCTTTCTCTAATGCAGAGGGGTTAGCCTATAACTACTCACACTTTATGATCTGGGATCATAAATATTAAAAAATAATGCAATTTTAAAAAGTAATAACCCTGAAGGACCCTAAATAATTTGAAATTCAGGGTGCCCTGCAAAGTTATTTATTTCCTGGGACATCTGGAAGCAATGCACTTTCAAATACAGTAACACTTCTTATTTAGTGGGCAAGGTCAATTTTCATAAGCTATCAGGCTGGCCTGGATGAGGAACTGGCCTAGAGACTTTGGAATCATTTGGAGGCATGACTTTATACTTTATAAGAACTACTTACAAATCTTTTAATGTGCTTTGGAAATAAAGTATCATTCAAATTCTAGTGTTAAAATTGCAGGCTCAAAGCAACAACAACAGAAAAAAAAGGCGGAAACAAAAATGTAGTTTATTCATTCATAAACTTGTGCTCTTAAATCTTTACATTTCAGAAATTTTCATAAGCATTTACCTTCTTGAACACATCACAGTTCTTGCTCCTTACAAGAAACATTCTATAATCCCATGCACCTCTACATGCTGTGGACCAATGGGCTGGAAAGCAGATTTCCAGAAGGACCTTGGAGTCCTCACAGACAGCAAACTGACCATGATCCAGCACCATGCCCTTGCAGTAAAGAAGGTAAACAGCATCCTCAGCTTCATTTGGAAAAAAATCACCAGGAGATCAAGAGAGATGATCCGTCCTCTCTGTTCTGCCCTTGTGAGACACATCTGAGTGCTGTGTCCTGTTCTGGGCTCCCCAGTAGAAGAAAGATACAGAGCTACCATAGAGAACCCAGGAAAAGGCCACTAAACCGATTAAGGGACTGGAGCACTTTTCACATGAGGGGAGGCTGAGAGAGCTAATATTGTTCAACATTTATTTTCAATAAATCTCATGGCAAACATAAACATCATCTGAAAATAGTTTAAAGTACGCTTCTAATGCCCTTTAAGTATGCATTTAGTATGCTGCACAGTCATATGTGCAGTTCTGCTGACTCTGTTGTAGTTCACTTCCTAACCACCTCATTTCTATCACACAGATCTTAATGAATTTTACTCACTGCAGTTTATTGAAAGTCAGGGAGAGTTAAAGAGGAAGAATGTTTTTTTTTCTTCAAAATATATTACATTCTTTAAATATAAGTATAGAAAAAGAATGCATTATCTTGTATGAAACATGAAATATTCAAAGACAAAAAGCTGAAAAGTAATTTTATAATGAATTATAAAATGTTATGTTTTGATACAGAAGAGAGACTGAGTGGGCTGCTGGTAGGAAAGATATGATAAAGCAAACAAATTTGTCAAAATGTCTTAATTTGATTCATTCAAATATTTTTTATTAACTTTAACTGGCAATATTAATTTAGTGATTCTTGCAGGACAAACAATAGATATATATATATAGCCTGGAAATCTGCTTCTTACGCATTAGAATGAAACATGGAAACTAGGGCTCTGTAGAAAGATAAGTAAACTTGACAATTATAGAGAAAACTTAATGAGAAACCTACCTTGCCTACATACTGATAATCGGATCCTGTGTATTCCTCTAAAAGAAAAAACTGGTTCCACATCCAACCTCGTTTCTGGCGGTGAATTGCTTTTCCATCGTTACCAGATGCACGTCCTCCAAAGCTTTTGGGTCTGAGATCAGGAGTCCTTCTGAATAACATTTCTGTATGGCAGGCATGTGGTAACCACATCCAGAGCAGCAGAAGCAATAGGACTTGCTGTGTTGTCATGGTTCTCCACTGCTGATGCTCTTCAAGCTGGTCAGCAATAGAGTCTACAGGTTTTTTGACTTGCTTCTTACCTCTCTAGTTGCTTATGCAGGTACGCAGTTTCCAACAACTCATCTCTGAACTGTACATAGTAACCAAAACCTGAAATAAAACAGAGAAGAGACAATATAAGTTGAAGTGCATCCACTGCCTAGTGGGTCCTACATCCCTGTTTCTGTACACCACAGATCCAGAACACTGTAACATAGAAAGCAACTTGGTTAGGAATATAAAGACTGTGCAGATAGAGAAGACACTGTGAGTATGTTAGGTAGCTGCTGTCAGAACGCTTCCTAAGACAGAGTGCCCTGATCAACTATTTCCCCTTAAAACCTTTCAATTTAGAAACTTCTAAGAGTGTTCTTTATATAGACTAGGGGATTAATATTGCTGAAACTTACACATTAAATTCTGCTGCCTTTTCTTCATATGTTTTCCACCAGATTTGATTTACAAGAATTCCAGTGTTTTATTAACCTTACTATCAAGAGAACTGAAAAGCCAACACAAGGTACTTTTAGAAATGTGGAAATGGTAAAACACCAGTTCTCCAGGGCATTTTAAATGGCGAAAGAGAACATCATATGCATCAGAAGAAATACAACATGACAAGAAGCAAACTTTTGAACAGAATAAGTTCTTGAGATGATCTTGCAGTATGGAGTGATGCAAACAGCATCAAAATGTAGGAAGTATTTAGGAAATGGTGACCTGTTTTGCAAGTATCCTGTATAACTAACTTTGGAAAGTAATGAAATTAAACTCATCATGGGAAGTGATGTTGCAGAAAGAAGGCAAGCCTATCAATTTTTTCTTTGTCTGCACTTCATTTTTTGCTTTGTTTTGTTTTCTTGTAGTTTTTCCTTCTTCTGACAGATCCATGAGATGTTATTTCAGCAAGGTGAGTTTAGCTACATTCTCTTCACTTCTGTCCCAGCATTTGAAGAATAACACTTTCTGCTAGTGAGATCACTTGGGAATATTTTCCTTTAGTAGATCATGAAAACCCATGATTTGTCATTTTAATAAGGCACAGTTTCAGCAAATTTTAATAGGGTAGTCTGCAGTTCCTGTTATATTCTTCTACATGTGACACAAAACTCAAGCAGTAAAAAACTTCGGTTGTTTTTTCTCCTCTTTGCTCATTTTCACAGATAAGTAACATTGCACATAGAAAGCCCACGTCCTCTGATTTCAATAACATTATGCTGTAGCTTTCTATCATCTTAAGTATTTTTTATTTTTCAAAGTAGAGAAAGGATTTCAGAAATTCTTTCTGTGTTTCAGTTTAGTATCAATGTGCTACTTAAATGATTTCCAGGAACCCCATGTCAATTAAAATAATTTGCAAGAAAATGTCAGGGGTTTAGAGCAGAAAGCCTATGAAATATAGTGATTTCTTACAGTTAAAAGGTTCTCTGTGTGTGTATGGTAACAACTTAACAGGTTCAGTTCACAAACCAGTTTTTATCTTCAGAGTTAAATTCTCTCAGCAGAACATTATTCCTTTTTCTCCAGCATTTGGAAAACTAAAGAACTTCTCAAAGCCACTACTTTCAAAGTCTTTAGCCCCAAGACTATTCACAGTAGCTCACAGACATTGGTTTCCACTTGTCTAAATAAACACCAGGTTATGCATAATTTCATTTACTCTTTTTTCTTTTCTCTTAAAATTTTAACATTTACTTGATTTTTAACTTTTGAAGACTACCCAGAACAATCTAATTGTTCTAATACAAACCACTGATAACATATGCTGAATTATATCAGCATGTATAAACTGAAATATGGTCCTCAACTTTGGAAATTATTTATCACAACTCATATTTATGTTCTTTTGGGGAAGAAAAAAAAAAAAAGTATTCTGAGTGAGAGGAGAGCTATGATTTAGAAATGTTTATTCTCAAAGACCATAGGATTTTCAAACTTGAAATTAGCTCTTCAGGATATTATTAGTTTCCCTAAAAATTGGAAAGCTATTGGGGTTTTCTGAAAAGGAGATCCATTATCTTTTTTATTATTATTAATAATTTTATTTTTAGTATGGGCTTTTTTGGTCTTTTTTCACTTTCTTTTTGCCATCAGTGTATATATTCCATTATTCACACATTATTATTTGATGTAGAAGTGTTGTTAAATTCCTCTTGGGAAATAATGCTTCAATATAAGGGGTTGCTATTGAATTTCCTTCTTGTTAAATTAGGTCAGCAGAACGAAAGCTCGGGTGAAATTTGTTGAAGTTACAAAAGTAGCTAATGCACATGGACTTGGCAAACATGCCTGCTTAATGGATGTACGCAGAAGCAAGATCTTTTCCCTCCTTTGAGATGGCTGTTGGAGTTCAGCTTCCTGCTCAAAATGTAATGAGTTTGACAGTAATCTACACTAAAGCAATAACATTTACCTTCAAAAATAAGCTCGCAAACAAGAAAAAGCAGACTGAACTAATAAAAATTAAATAAAAAGCACTGGAATAAAGGAAATGTTTGATGAAAATTAGACGAAGGAAACCTTTTAATATATAAGTACAGAAAATAGAGAGAAGTCCCAGTTCTGTACTACATTGTGTATTTGGATTATGTCCCTGACAAAACTGGAACAGTCGATGGGTAAAGATAAATTTATTGTCTGGGGTTTTTTTAATTCCTTAGAAAACTATTTGGAAAATGTCTAAACTTTGGTGAAAATCTTATCTTAGAAGAGGGTCTGAGAACTCACTAGAATTGTAATAGTTTTCCTGGCTTCAAGTAAGCAAGTTCTTTTAAAAAACTGAAATAATTTTAAATAAATATTTTTATATTCAATGATTTCACAATCTTTCTCTGAAATGTCTCTTCCAGATGGCCATTTCTCACCTTTTTTTTCCCCCCACAACAGAAAAGAAAGATAAAAAAAAATAACAAAAAATAGACAAAAATTAAAACTTCCTAATATGTGCAAGTATCCATATTTATGTGTAATATTCTTCTAAATTACATTAAGCTTACAACAGAGGAACACTGTGACCAACTCTGAAAATAATTCCAAAACAAGGACAATGTGTCTTCTTGGAACAATTTCTGGTATGGAAGAGATAGATCAGTCATCACTGAAGCTATTAATCACTTCAACAGTTTTCAGCTAACAACTAGAAAAAAAATTAGGCAGTTCTCATTTCCACAGATTAATCACTTCTGTTTCACTCAGAACTCAGGTGTAAATGTTTTAGTGCAACTCAAAATGTATTCATGTGATTTCAAATGTTATTTTTACAAAATTTGGAAAATACTTTTTTTTTTTTCCTCAGTCATGCAACCCCCTAAAAATACTAAAATATACTTCATAACATTTGAAATTCTTGAGATTTAATGGACATGTAAGATGGGCCATAAATACCTTTAACTGATGCACCTCTGACTTCCACTTACTAGTTGTTCCAGGAGGTTGATATTTTACAGCTGAGATGTTCTTTCTTTAGTTAACAATTTCCTCTTTTTCTCTGTATTTTGGCATTATTATATAACTGCTTTTGGAACTCAGCAAAAATAAATTTAAAATAGAAAATGTAATATAGATCAAAAACTTGTTAATACGCTAACAAGAAATTTTAGTAAACTCTCTCTCTTGTGAAAAGTTAAATGGAAGAGCAAAACAATTTACTTGGGATAACTGCCATTTATGATTTTTGTTCCACACTTAAACTGGGACAAACCTGAACTAGATTTTAATTGTGTAACATTTCAAAAAGCTTTTTTATAGAAAAACATTTATAGAATGCCATGTCTGTTTTCACCATTTTTGTTTTAATTAGAAGCCGCTATCTATTCACACATCTAATCTTGTTCAGTCCTTTTTTGCTACATTTGTACAAAAGAAAGATATTTTTGGAGCTGAAGATGCTTCATGACAAATTAGGCTAAACTAAATAGGAATTTTGTGAAAACAGTCTTTAATTTTAATACAATGAAAGACACTGGAGCATATTTTGTTCTTGTTTTGTTCTTCCTCTGTGGAGTTGACATTAATAGATTTATTCCTTCACAGCTGCAATGAGGAACTCTATTTACTTTACATCTCTTTGGTCCTCCTCCAGCCACCAGCACAGAGCTACCACCACAGACTGCAGACCTTTTTTCAAAGGGTCTAGAGACATGAGCCATGAGACACAATTGGTACCGTTTCCTACCAATTTGATTTCTTTCTTGAAGTAGTTAATTTGGTAAGGTGTCTTTCTATTTCATTTGAACTCTGACTCCTGGCTTATGATGTAATAAATGAAATTCAAAATTTTGTC
This sequence comes from Thinocorus orbignyianus, assembly GCA_013400375.1. NCBI lineage: Eukaryota > Metazoa > Chordata > Aves > Ciconiiformes > Thinocoridae > Thinocorus > Thinocorus orbignyianus. Next base: position 9,937 of record VXBW01001795.1, read on the forward strand.
TAGGTTTTGAAATAATAGGAAATATTTTACAAGCTACTCCTCTCAGTTTCCTTTCTGTGGAGAACACTGTCCTCCTCCCTGCAAAACCTTCAAAGGCCTCACTGCAACACTTCCCTGCTCTTCATAACGAAAACTGAAACTATCGATCTTAAAACAGAGAGAGAAATTGAAAGGGTAAACAGAACATCAGAAAAAGGCAAATTTTTTGATAGCTAACAATAATTCTTAGTTCTCTATATATGGTGAATTCACTTCTTACAACCAGACACAGAGAGTAGTGTACTATTATGGTAATTCTCTACATAGACCTTTAAATTTACCTTGGTCCCCAAAATTTTGGCAGCAAAGTTTTGCATGCAGCAGCCACAAAATGGTAGGTAACTTGTGGACATGCAAAGGTTGTTTAATTCCTTATAACTCCTATACCTTGTGAGGTCCCCATAGATTTTCATTCCTTGCTGCCTGTTCTACCTTCTAGATGACTCTTTCCTATCCGATTATATATACTAAGTTGACTTTCACAGGTCTTGATAGCTACCCCACTTTTTCTGCATAATTTGGATGAACAATTAGAGAATTAATTTATTAAATATATAGAACACATACCCGCTGTTCTGCTGAGTTAAAACTTCCCAGAATTTAAATTCAAAGTATTCCACAAAAAACAAAGAAATCTGAAATGTGCAGGGTATGATTTTAAAAACAGAAGTGGAAAGATAGATTACATAACATAAGAATAAACACAGTTTATAGACACAGTTCTGGAGAAAATGATTGAGGAATAGAAATATAATAGCTGCTGTGACCAGAGAATTTCTCAAAAGCTTTTCAAGATCCACCCATAGAACTCTGTCCCTTATTTTTCCATGTCATTGCGTCTCCTCATTCTATCTTCCTACATCTGACGCCACTGTTACCAGTGGCCACTCTATTCTTCTATATACAAAGAATATGTATTATTCATTGCAGGTCAATCACATCCTTTTCCACTTATTTGATTTAATCTCAAAAGCAGCTGTAGATTTACTGTTGTGGGTTGAAAGCAACTTAAATTCTCTTGGTTGCCAGCCATCATAGCATGCTTTTCCACATCAAATCATCCAGTCCTAGCCACACAGTGCCCTGCCATTTAGGTAAGACCTGTGTCAGTCTTCTGAGTCTTCCTCCATAAGACTGTGGAGTTGCGTTTTTCCTATCAGTTGTCTGCTATATTCTCTCAGATAGAGAGTGAATTAAGCTCTTTCCTACTCAGCCCTGAATTCATTGCATGCATTCCTTCCTAAATGATTATCTCCTTTGTGTTTAGCCCCTGGCAACACCACCTTCTAACACATCCTCATTTGATTCTTAGTGGACTGTTTTCTTTTACAAAGAAAAAGCAAAACAAAACAAAACAGAAACCCCTTAAAACAAACCACAAATCAATTACAACCTTTGATTATATTTTCTTTTTCCATTCTTTCTTTTTTTTTGTTTATTTAATTAAAAAAAAAAAAAAAGGAAAGAAAACAAAACAAAAAGAAACCCCATGAAAATGAAAAACCAACTCACACAATTATAAAAAACAACCGTATTCTATTATTGAACAAGCATGACAGAGGAAGGGGAGAAGAGAATGATAGTGCAGAAGAGGACAACGACAAGTTCTAATAGGAAGCAGCAAACAACAAATTCCAGAAGAAATATGAACTAGGAGGCAAATAGTGACTTACCAGAGAAAGTAAATCTATTTTTATCAGTATAACATTGTGATTTAGACACAAGAGCATATACTAAAGGTACTTTGTTAAAACTCTGTTTTCTTTTTCTTATTCATTAGATTCCACCTTTACAGACCATGAGTTTTCTGGAAATTAAAAGATCGGAAAATTCCGTCTGGATGTTGCCAAGAAGCAAAAGTGAGAGATTACCAAATATCTAGACCTGGGGATTTCATATTCTTTCTCCCTGTACTGGAGGGTTTTCCTAAACAGAGTGGATTGTAATGAAGAATGCTGAATGGTTAACAACAGAGACATTCTTGTCCTCCAGGGCAGGTGGAATTTTAAATCTCCTAGTCTTCGCTATCCGACGCTTTCACCTGCCAGCAAACTCTAAGCCTTATTAGAGAAACAGAATAAGCACAGAACTGTGTCAAATATCTAAAAACTCACTATAATCTCATCAGGAGTTTATATCTTCAGCTCAGGCTGAAACCTTACAGCTTCAGAGAGCAGAGGCAGTTCACTAAAGCATAAAGAATTGGGGCATTGAGAGACTGTGCCTACTTAGAAAACTGTGTAATTTAATAAAGTGTTCATTGATGCCCACGCAGTGACTCCTCAAACTTGTGTTAGTGCCTCTGCCTGCAGCACGGATAGCCCCATTCTTGCTAATTAGATGACAGTAGAAGAATTGCATTCTTTCTTAGCAAACAGGAAGAAATGGAAGCAGCTGTTTCTCATGGAACCTCGCAGCTGAAGTGTAACAGAGGATCATATTTTAAGAAAGTGTGTTAAAGCATATGATTGTATCTCTCACATTTATTGGAATATAAGTATAAATATTGAAAAATGCACTTTATTATTCACAAATCCCATAAAAGTTACATTGGGCATTAAAAAATAAATCTTGAATTACAAGAAAGTGTATTTGCAATGAATTTGAAATGTTTTAGTGTAAGTATTTCTTAAAGTGCTTGAGTTTCACCTTGTGCTTTTAAGTGGCACAGCATTCTCAGAATAAGGCATCAGGTATGGGCATGATAAACTGCTGATGGACAAGGGTCAATTAGAAGCTTCGGAGGTAAGTAAATTTTCTCTCAAGGATGCTTCTGTGTACACTAATACTCCACCAGCATTGTAATTATACTGACACTCAAAGAGCTCTTCACACTTTCTAAACATGCTTTATACACATACTGGCACTGCTGTACAAGAACAAAGAGGTAGACACTCATCAGATAAATGAAATCATGCAAATCCCGGTCCTGGGGTCCACACTTACATCAAGACTGTTCTGAATGCCTCCTGTATTATCTATATGGTTGTATCTTTATATACTCTTTGTTACTGTCTCAGTTTTCAAGGTAAGAGAGATTAGGCCAACACAATAGATTGCATTGGACGAGCAAGTATAGCTGGAAAAGTCAGACAGACTTGCAGATTTCATAAATAGTATCTAAGCAAATCTGATGACATGGTACAATGTTTTTTAACAAGTCTTTCATGGTTGCTGGTTATACAGGGATATATATGTTGATTTGCTGATTTTCTATACGGTGTAGTTTAATGGTTATGGCTTTTGACATTAACCAAAACATCTGAGAAAATGGTAATAATACAGGACTATTACAGAGATAGTCTGAAGACAGTTACTGAATTTGTGATGAAAGCCAATAAGGAAGTGTCTACTTTTCCCACCCAAGTGTCTCTATGTGGAAAATTCATCTACAAAACAAATATTTAAAAAAATATTATTACAGGAAAAAAATATACGTATGCTGAAGATCACTTGTAATACCTCAATAATGTGAAGAGGAACTCTTCCCAGTCCTCCAAAGAAACAGATTGTTGAATTCTACGTATGTTTTTTCCCCATCACATTAATGCATTTCACACACTGCATTATGTTTTTCTGATTAATACATGGGTAGAAATCAGCAACCATTTTGCACTGAAATCAACTTGCACGGGTAACTGGTGAAGGGCTACAACCATCTGCCACAGGAGAGAGTTTTTTCAAAACAGTCATTTCTTCCCTGATCTTTCATTTCCAAATTTCAAGGGAAACAGAAAAAAAACATCTTTCAAAGATAAACCTGGAACAGAACTTCAAAACTCAGCTGGAAGCCAAAAACAACGAACTCAAATGTGTTTCTAACTTTATTGAACTTTATAATCTCTCTTTGCAGGTTATAAACTATCTAACTCTGTCTTCCCTTTGAAAGCTAAAAATCTCTTTGCATTTCTCTTCAGCACACTTCTCATACCAATCTATTTCATTGGTGGCAAATATCTATCTGTATCTATGTATATTTTTCTTTATATAATTCATGTAACTGATAGCTATCTAATTAAAATTAGAGAAATTGTCCTCAACTTTTGTTTAGCCTTTAAATCCACTTTTTCTATTTCAGATCTAAATATGGGCCTCTGTGCTTGAAAGAATGTAATTTTTTTTTTTTTTTCCCCAATACAGCCAGACAGGCTACTAAATTATTTTAGCTTTATTAAAAAAGCTATACTTCATCTGTAAGTCCTTGGATCAGTACAGGAAAAGCAACACTAGTAGTCCTCATGGCTTTCATTATTGCTTAATCCAAAATGCAGAGGAGGAATATAGTTTGTTTTCTATTACTCTATGGAATACAATAACAAAATATCATTCTATTATTCTGTTATTCTAGACAATATAATAAGAAACTCAGGCAAAGACAAAGCGATCACCTGAGATTACAGAGCAAGTATGTGACAGGCAAGGAGACAAATTGCATCTTTTGAAGTCTCAAGGTACCCTACTGAGTGGTCTTTCATTTATCCTCTTCTGAGAGGTTTCTATTCTGTATCCTGTAGGTATGTACCCTGTTTCAAGCCTGTTTGATGAGGTCATCAAGTTTATGGATAGTAATGGAGTTACTATAACTCAAACAAAATCATTCAGTTGCTCAGAGAGGTTGTGTTGGGTGTGACAGACAGTGTGACTACAAAAAGTAGTGAGCTCCAACCTGCAGGATAAAGCTATGCTCTGGACAGGCATAAATACACTGAAATTATTATAGCTGTATAACTCAAATAATAGTGCATTGACACAACTGAGTATGAACTGATGAGCAGCTAGAAAATGGAATAACAAGCAGGATCTCATTAGTTTGTAGGAGGACTAACAATGTTTTACAGAAGTTATCTACATTATTCTGTGAGAGAGCACGTGCAAACTGAGAAGCATCCATATGTTACTTTCAAGTATGAATAGAACGAATTTAAAATTTGATGCTGGCTATCATTCAAGTTTGTGAGACTGTGTGTGAAAAGATGAGGTGGGTAACCTCTTAAAACTTGAATGGCAAACAAAAAAAAAAAGAAAGAAAGAAAGAAAGAAAGAAATGGAGGTGAGAGGGGGGAGGAGGCAGCTTCTCCTACAGTGTGGTATTAAATTTTATTGTCTTTTCTCCAAGTTTATCTATATCATGGCATTAAGCCCATTAGGTACTTTTGACTTTTTTTTTCCCCTACATAGTTTCTATCCAAAGTATGACTCCATTAACTCTGAAATCATTCACAAATTCAGTACAGATGGTAGTTAATCAGGCGGAGATGTTAACTGAGGCTGTTCCTCTCCAGAAAACTGTTCTGATCACTAGATCTTAGGATCTTTCACAGCCCCTCTCATTGAAATTATTAAACACTGTATACTTTTTCATAACGGATGAAACATAGGAAAAAAAACGTAAGAGAGAATGACAGCTGCCCAGTAGTCATGCCATTCAAGAAGGCCTCAAAGGAAGAAAAATCAAAGTCAGGCAGAATATTGTATTACAGTTGTCGCTAATCTGCATTCTGGCAAACTTTCACTACTCTCACTGCAAACCTTCTGCTTGCAACACCAATTAGTATCTCCAGGAAACACACAGTAAACCTGAATAGCACAGTGCTTTCATCAATAATTTCCAAGGTGCTAACACATTTTGAAAACATATTTTGAGACTTGCAAGACCTAATTTTTCGTGTAACGGTCATAAAAAGCTCCGTTTACACAAGAATTTCAGGCTAACCTCATTATACTTAGGGAGTTAAAAACAGAAGTGCTCTAAACTTGTGAGCATCTGAACAGGTTGGTCATAACCCTTCTGACAAAAGATTTTCCTCCTCCTTTTCCCCCTCCCCACTAATATCACTCTGGAGCAATCATCTAGCAGACTGTTTGACTGTTAAACTGTTTTGAGAGTACTTAACAGAATATAAACTGCATTGGGTGCCATTGTTTTTTTTTTTGTTTGTTTGTTTGTTTGTCTTTTTGTGTTTGTTTGTTTGATGGTTTTGGTTTTGTTTTTTTTTTTTTTTTATATTTTGGTGACAAAATGGCATAGAGTACCATTTTGTAACATTCTGCAGTAAAGAGGATGAAGTTTCAATGTGATTTGTACATTTCATACACAATTTCTTTACTAGTGACAAGTTAGAGAGTAAAAGGAATTTTCTACTTTTACTATGGTCTTTCAGTGTTTATAAAATGATGGCTGAAGGTGAAAATTTAGGTAAGGATTACCTTGGTGACAGATGCTACCTTTATGTTCTTACAACAGTTTTTGGCCAGCCAGACATCTAAGTTGGAACACTGGAACATAGTCAATTGGCAGGTAATACACATCATCTACAGTGCCTATCAGTGTATTATTTAAAACTAGTGTCTATTGGAGAGTTTTCATCCTTTTCACTTGAAAGAAAGGAGAAATTCTCCTTTCAAAAAAAAAAAAAAAAAAAAAAAGATTGAAGGAAAGGAAAAAGAAATATCATATAAGCAAAGCTATGGTCTGTGATTATTTTTTAAAATCATCAGGAACTTCTTCTGCGTTACTACAGTTGCAGATTCTTTTCACATGGCTGTTGGACAGTCATAAACTAGCAGCAAATACTAACTATTCAATGACTAATCAATGACCAGCTCTCCACGGCTCTGGTGTCACATTCATTGCCTGACAGCTTGCTAGTCCAAACTGAAAATGCAAAGGTCTCTACTAGGCAGAGTCTCTGCCTCTCCACACCATATCCAAAGTGACAATGAAACTTGATAGTTTTGCCCAAATGTTTCTCCAACTGCACCCAAAAACCGAAATGTAATCACTGCATATGCTGTGATACTTAGCTAGCTAGCAAGTAAAAAACTAAAACAGGCTGCAAGAAGACTTAAGGATACTGTATCACATATCAAGGTAGCTGCCATGGTTAAATGAAGATGGATTTGTATTACAAGTTTATCTAAATCGTTCTTCTGTTTAACGATAACTCTAATCAAAATTATGTGTTCCCATAAATACAGTTAGAAAATTAATAATTTCCCTGACTGATTCAGGTCTGGGATTACATTTACCCCGGTAAAACTCAGTGATGTATAGCAATATACCTGATATACCGTGAATACTATGGTTTTTGCACAAGTAAAGAAAATATTTTATAATGCATTCAGTATTAATAATTTTTTTCAATTATACCTCTCCTTTTTATTTATTTTGAATCTAAGATTACTAAATTACTATTATAATTGGAAACAAAATGTTTATAGTTTAATTATAACTGGAAGTTAGTTAGAAGTCAAAAGATGCTTCTGTGTGAAAAATGTTTATTTGCATTTAATGTTACTGAATAATAATTGTGTAAGAGAAATACAAGACATCTAGATTAGATTCTTTATGTCTATCAATTATTAGTCTTTCCATTTTGTTTCTTTTTAGAATTAGGGACTGTTTCATCACAATATGCACAGCTAAAAAATTAATTTAAGGGTTTGTGTTTTTTTTAAAAAAAAGTCTCTTCTTTCAAACTGAAAACAAATAGTGACAAATGATGTATTGATTTTCGAAGTTTACAGACTACAAAGTGATTTTTTCTACAAGAAGTTTTTTAGTGTTTTTACAGGGTCTTGAGCTATAACATATGCAACATTTTAATATAATTTCTGGATGAATGATGCTGTCTTAGGCATTACTTACATATTTTTCGCTGCAGAATACTCTTCTCTAGACTTACAAAAACTCCAGAACAGCAAGTGAAGATAAATCTCTCTTGTAAAGATCACAGATAAGTAACCATGAGAAGACTGCAGAAAAATAATCCTCTAATTCCAAAAGTCAACAATGTGCTCAAATAAAGTGTCTACTCAGTGATAATCAGACTTCCATACCATTCTGGCCTCACAATTGAAAAAATAATTATGTAAATATCAAGTAGTTCCCTGAGAAAACTGCCTTGAACAAATGTGTTATCCATAGGACAGCAGGAATTTGCTAGCTTTCCCATATTTAAAAACAAACCCTCTCAAATCCACCTCTGTGAAATATATGTAGAAATATGTGACATATAACTAAGATATTTTATGTAGAATTTCTTGACACTATTAACTAATAGCTTGGACAGACAAAAAATACTTCTGTGAAATAATTAATACTTCAATATATTCAGCTGTGGCAACGAAAGCAAATAAATCTCACCACTTAATCCCACTGAATGCATAACAGTAATAAACGGTAATGCCTCAATTCATTTCCTCACTGTACTGATTTTGGCTGGGAAAAAGTTACTTTTCTTCACAGTAGCTCATATGGTGCTGCATTTTGGAACTAAAATAGTATTACACAATATCAAGGCCTTTTCTCTTTCTCAGGCTGGCAACCAGTGGATAGGCTGGGAGTATACAAGGAGCTGGGACAGCTGACCATAGCTGACGAGAGGAATATCCCACATCAAATGATGTCGTGCTCAGCAATAAAAGCTGGGAGAAAGAAGGAGGAAGGGAAAACATTTAGAGTTATGGTATTTGTCTAACCTCTAACGAGTGGTGGAGTCCTCCTTTCCTGTAAATGGGTAAACATCTGCCTGCCCGTGTGAAGTAGTGAATGAACTCTTCACTTTGTTTGTGAGTGAGTCTTTTGGTTTCCCTCTTAAGATGTGTTTGTGAGTTTTCTCACTTTGATCCCTTTCTCTTCTCCAGGGGAAATGAAGTAACAGCTCTGTGGTGGTGCTTAGCTGTCTACCAGGGTTAACCCACAACATCCAGTCTTTTTGGTTTTTTTCCTCACAGAAAGCTATCTTAAATAAAGGTAATCTGTCAGGATAAGAAGTACATGACCCATACATTTTTACCAAGAGATTCCTTCAAATCACTTACAGAAAGGGAAGAACTATAGAAGATCACAGAACTATTTGTAATAGATTGTCTTTACTATTCTTGGTTTGCAAAGTCATCAGAAAAATCTGAACCTCATAACTTCTGCTAACACGATTGTCTAACATCTTTCTAGGAAATAAATCACAAAGATAGAATCACAAGAGAACACATACCAATGCAATATACTCAGATACCTTCTGTAAAAAAAAAATATTCTGGGAACTGTCAAAATAGGAAACGTTGACCATCTGTGATCAAAATCACTCCTGGGGAAGCAAATCAATTTCTGCCTAAAGCATACCATAACTTAACTAGTAGCTAAAGAATTAGTATTTTATGCAATCTACCTTGATATTTTTACAGAACAGCATTCAACTTCTCACTTATGGAAGGCTTCTGTTAGGCTTAATCTCTGTCATACTGCTACAAACATTATTTGTTGCAGCTGCCAAGAAAAATATATGGACCCAATGCTAGTCTTAGCATGGAAAGAACATTTAAAGTTTCTTATTCTTGCTTTACACTAAAGGGCTTTAGACAAACATAGGAGGAAAGTTACTTGAAGTCCTATATCCCATTAGTTAAGGTGCAAAAGAACAATGGGTCCAAACTGGAAGTAAAAATGATCCTTAACAGGCTGTAAAGGTCACATAAATAAAAGGGTAACATATCCCATAGATTGTTTTGGTTTTTTTTTTGTTTTGTTTTTTGTTTGTTTGTTTTTTTCTTATGACTCCTCCTGCTCACTTTTGCAAATTCCATACAGTGTCATTCATGAGTTATTTACTCTAGTCTATAATTCATTTTCATTGGTATATTGACATGTATCCTTTCTTTTCCCAACATTTTCATTTTATCCCTGGTGCTTCCGAACAATTGTTTGGCAGGCTAGCATAAGAATCTAACATCAATGAAAGTGTTATATTTATGTTACTACAAGAATGTCAAGGATCTGTTCTCAGTTTCAGCAACAAAAAGCCAGCTACTTTGTTGACTGAAGTGTACTTTCTGAAGATATTCACTGGTGTCACTCAGAGAACAATGTGATATATATTTGAATTGTATATTACCATAATTAAGGAAACTATGGGGATTTTTTCCTAAGTGATGAGAAGAACAGAACTGCAATGCTATTACATATGTATACACACACATTAGAAAAGCTTAGGGAAAATGTCAAGCGATTATTTCCTCCCTCTCCCTTAAATACCATTATAAAGTACATACATAATAACTGATAACTGAACTGAAATAAAAAAAAAAAAAAAAAAGCACCAAACCCACAATGAATACAACAGCTCTAGAAGACAGAGGGGAGTTAAAAAATGGCCATACACTGAATATGATATAAAGTCAGTTTCACACTGTTGAAAGTTTTACACCTTTCTGGCAAGGAGTGAGGTAAGACGTCAAACACCACCTAACAGCAAGAAGTCGTATCACAGAGGAACTAGATCACAGCAGCAGAACTGGTGCTGTCATTTCCATCCTCAGTCCTGACTGGTCCTGCAAATGTGTCCTTTCTTCTGGTCTGCAATTGGGCAGCAGCGTCTTCAAAGCCTCTGTACCTCTGTTTTTCCAAATTCTGTCCCACAACCTTTTCCGATTATTTCGGAAACTTTCTTCCCCAAAAGTTGGATTTATGCAAACTGCTGAGATCTGTTACAAATGCTCATCCATGCCAAGGTGTACAAGTTTTCTCCACAGTATCAACATCTATAACAACCTCTTACTCAATAACAAGTTCATTTTATTCATTATCTTTTAGAGAACCTTGTCATTAGGAAGGAAACATCTAGATTAATATTCTCTAGATTAATATTCTAGAATCATGACTAATGGTATCACCTAGACTGCTTTGGCTTCCTCACTTAGGGGACATTTTCATTGAGTTATTAGATAAAGATTAATTCTTTCTTAGGGGACCTGGAGTGAAATAAGGAAGGAAGATTCAGTTACTAACTTAGAAAAAGGAGTTTAAAGTAAGGTGAATTGTGGATATGCTAATAGAAACATGTAATTTACATATAAACAGGAAATATCTGGAAATCAGTCTAAGGGCAAGGAGGATAAAATGAACAGGTGACAGCAAGTCAGAGAGGATGAAGAAGATACTGCATAAGTTATCTATCAAACATCTTTGATGCCTGTACATGAATAAAAAAACATGGTAATTCTTGTAAGATTTTATTTTAAAAAGTTGAAAATCATGTAATTATCATAAGAATCTGGTGAAGCATCCCACAGGACTGGAAGATTACGATAATATTCTGTGCAGGACAGACAGGAAGACCAAAGGAGAAGGTATCTTTTGAAAGAAACTAAGAGGCACAAACAAAAGCTTTTCTAGTGCCAAAGTGGATAGGAAATGCAGCAGTTTGGTTAAGTCACTGTCGTTTCATTCACAATCTAGGGAAGCAAGCACGTCAAAAACACAAGTATATAGTATTGATAAATATGATTATAAAGGAATATCAGGCAAAAAAAAAAAAAAAAAAAAAAGAAAAAAAAAAAAAAAAAAAAAAGAGGTAAAACGGACAAAACCAATCACAAAATCAGAAGTCAGAGAAATCTAGGATTAAATAATTCTGTAAGAGTATTAGCAACAGAAACAAGATTAAAAACTTTAGTTCAGTAATCAAAGGAGAAGTAGTATTTTTAAGATAGAATAAAGTCAAGGAATGCAGCATCTTTCCTTAGCAATACTGTTCCTAAAAGTAAACTTAGGGCAGGTAGCTAATACAATTAACATTGGCAGCAAGATGGTATGATGTCAACACTAAACAGAAAAAAATCAGGATAAAGATGAATTTAAGAACTTAGATGAGAATGGCCAGCCTTTTCAATCCTATTAGCTGGAGAACAAGCTGGTTTTGCAACAAGGAGCCATGAGACACTAGAGAAATCCATAAATAATTCTCACATGGGAAATGATGTAAACTCCTCCTGAAGCGGGTGGAATGACACTAGACAAGGTGTGCAGCCATGAGCAAGGTAACCCGGTTTTATGAAGTTATGGGACTCTTCTTCCGGTGAAAAGACATCTGGAAAACTCAGCAACCCAGTATCAGCACATTCATGTGTTAATAAAATAAAACCACCTCAGCATGGGAATCAAGCACGCTGAAGAACCACATACTGTTCACTGCAAATTACAGGTTTTTAAACCACTGGGCCTAATGAATATACTACCAGAACAGAACATGAATTGGCTGAAGCAGATTCAGAATAATTAGTCATTCTCTTATTTAAAAATATATTTTCCACTCCAATTCCACTTCAAATTCTTTCTATAATTGAATAATTACCATGCCTTGTGGTCAGAGAAAAAACAGTAAATGTCAACCATTGTAATGCTAGTGAGGCAAACAGATTACTGAGAGTGATTTAACAGAATCACTTGGATCCCAAAAAACAACTGATATATAAGGAGGACTGCTACTTAATAGAAAAATAAAGCATATCTTCCCTACTCAGGTTACAATGGGAGGGGTTCAGCTAAAATGCTAAATTCATTTTTGAACACCGCATCTTAAGAGAAGTCAGGGTAAAAGAAGAATTGTCAGGACTATTCTGGCACAAGTGAACAAACTGATGCCCCTAGGTTATAACAGAAAAGCATGTGAGAGGGGAGAACAAGTTACAGCATTCAAAGACGTAAGACTTCTGTAAAAGACACAGGGGATAATCTGTTATCCATATTTACTGAACATGACAAGAAGTAATGGTTGGGATGATTTATAGCTGGGAAAAACCACACAAAACCCAACCAACTGAATGAATTTTTTTGTAACTTTAATGATAATTACATCTGCACACAGAACTAGCACACATTTACATAGTACAATTTGTGTCTTAAGAATGTCTTGGAGATTAACTTCCTTTTCCACCTCTATCCATCCTTAATCTGGTAAGTGCTATACCCGGAAGACCAACCCTGAACTTTATTTTATTTACACTGAAAAAAGTAATAAAAGGCTATTATATAACATATACTTTCAAATATCTCTTACTTCCGCACAGTGACTGAATGAAGTAGAACCAAATTTTTTGAGCCAATCTTGATCACACAGATTCTGTTTTATGAAATAAAAAAAATAATAAAAATGTCTGTTAACCTAAATTCAACATAAAATAAATAATACTTGCAGGCTGGCTTCCACAGCCCTCTAGGGATTAAACATAATTGGAAGACCAAATGCCTACTCATATTTTGTTTAGTAGTAGCTCACCCTACATTTGCTTTTTTAGAGTTGTCACTTTAGACTACTGGGTTTTCAGAAGTACCTTTTAACATCCCTGGAAACAGGAAACATGGCCCAAGGGGCTGAACACACAATGGTTAATGCTTATATACCCGCTGTGTCTTCAAGGAAAGGAAGATGGAATGATTCCAAATATGCAGAAGAAATGCTGTCTGAATGAAGAGAAGTAGTATGAAAACTGTAATCACATTGTTATTAAGGGTGACCTGTCTCCAATATAATGTTTGATTCTTTTAGATATTTCAGCCATTTCAAATCACACTTAGCTCTAGTGGGATATGTCGTTTCTCATCAAACATAAAATGTTATATCTCCAAAGATACTGTGGAGAGAGGCAGCAGAAAGAAATCAATATTGTTTAATTTAGGGAAAAATTCTAAATAATAATAATTCCAATCCCAACATTTTGTTAAATTGGTAACAAATCAACCTTGAAAGGTCCCAGGGAGTTATCTTCCTTTTCCAGGATTTATTTTATTGTATATTTTCATGGGGTTTTATTTAAGCATACTAATACTATATATAGTCAGTGGACAGGGATGAACCTAAGAAAAAGAGTGTCTGTTCCTAAATCTTTAAACAATGTGAAGTGTGAGTTAGGGCAAGTTATTTCATACTTCTGTAAGGTATTCCCCACACCCTAACCTTCTCTAGTCTTTTCTACTTTAAGTGTCCTGTATCTGTGACTGTCTCTAACAGGACACAGTATTTCCATACTAAGAGTTCCATACAAATACTTCCAAAAGAGTGAGAAAATTCAAGAGGCTAGACTGAGCAGATTTTACACAAGTCTTGCTTAATGCCTCAACATACTACAGTAAGATGATTCTGTTTGCTTTTCACTCCTGTGTAGTGTTAAATGTGTGAAGCTGCACATCTTTAGAGAACCATGTGCATTATAAGTACTCTGGGTTACATATTTCATGTCACAGTAAGTGGCTCAGACTTACTGGTTCTTCTCTCTCCCATAAAGACTTTTTCCCCCCTCAATCCTTCCACAATCAAGTATTGTGGCACAGGACTTCAATGGAGATAGAAGGTTTTTGAACAGGATGACTAAGTCCCATCAGGTTGCCTTTACAATGAATGGGCCCCGGTGATTATAAGTAAAGCAGCCCAATTAGTGCAAAAAATTCCCAAGATAAAACTGAGATAGAATGCTGTTCTCAACAGCTATAGACTCATTATAAATTATTTGATAATCCCAAATAATCAGAAAGACTTTAAGATTTTCTTGGCATACAACAGTAACAGTAGCTCTCCCTCTCTAGATTACATACTGATTTTTAGTTCAATTTAGATTCCAAACAAAAATATCAGTTATAGAATTATCAATTAGTTTATATTTCACCAAATAATCTTTGTATGCTGCCCAATCATCTGTATAAATCAGAAAAACTCTAAGAGTTAGTAGGACTAGAAAATAAGTAGAGTGGACATAGTTTGTGGGAGGATTTTTGTTCATTAATAACAACATATTATATGGACAATGGACAAATAGAAGTCCTAAAGCTCTTCAGTGACTCTGTAGCCCTTGCTGTTCTGTCATCAACCAGGCAGTGCATGAATAGAGAAGAGGATGTTGCCTAGGCACAGTGTTGCAACTCTAAAACCCCCAGTACTCCACATACCTATTAATAGCTAGTAAGTAATGCATGATAAACTTTTCTTTATCATTAATTAAATCTCAATAAATATCATCCATTATATATTGAAAGTTATCCAGGAACTATCTGCTGCACTGCATAAATACTATTGATACCACTGAATATTGTTGAAAGCTCCAAAGCATATCATACAATCCATGTTTAAAAATGACTGAAGAAACACAGGAAAATAACTATTTGCAAGGATATGAAAGTATCATAAAATATACAAGAAGTATTTGGATGTGTGTACTGATACCTGGAGATTATTATTATGGACAGATGTAAAAGCGCTTATCACATGAGTGTTTATGTCTGAACAGTTTTTTAATGTTTCTCCTTGTTAGTGTGCCACATTGTCTCATGTGGTATGTTTTTCAGGGCATTGCTAATCAAACTAGGTGTCTCAAAGTTTAACCAAATTTTGTAGGTGCTGGTGATACAGTCCAGAAACAACATACCTGGAAGAGGCATGAGACAGCACTTAGTCACCCACTGGAACAGAAATTTCATACACCCAGACAGAGTTCTATGCTTCAGCTATTTAATAAAATTTCTCACAGAGAACTTCAAGATCTTTAAGCCTGTCATAGCCAACCCCAGTCTTGTTCACAAGAATGAGGATTTCAAAGTATTCGACTTGCCTTTTGCTATATTACACCACAGAGATTAAAGTCAAACATCCACAGTTGATAGGAAATACGAAGTGAGAAGCAAAGAACATAAGAAGTACATCCGAAACAAAGAACATGACACATAATAGGAGCACCAAAACACCAGCACCTGCATAGCACAGGAAAAAAAACAGGCAATCAGGTTCTCAGTAACCACTGGACAACATTAGGACGTAAGAAACATTACAAAAAACATCACTTAGAACTTTTGGAAAGTTTATGAACAGAAATACAAAGGATAACACAACAAACATTAAAGTTTTAGGAGTAAAATACATGTATAGAAAAGTACAGAAATTAAATCTTATAATTCCATTTCCATTATAATTTTATGTCATAGTCTTATGTTGAAGATTCAGTAATTCTAAAATGTTTGGCAGTGTTTGACTTACAACACTGTAGCCTTTTTAGTGAGATAGCATGTTGGTATTTTATTAAATCTATAATTCTATATATCGCTTTGGGTGTGAAAATTTCTGCTTAATGCACCCTGAAGCAAAAGTGCAATTAAGCATTTCCTATATAATAAGAATGATTAGCTCAGTGTAAGTTCTCATTTTGCACTTCTCTTCCAGAACAAGCTCTGATCACACCTATTTTACATATAATTCATTCATTCCAACTGTCCTCTGCGTTTCATTATTAAAGCAGAATGCCCATCTTGGTCCTTAATTAAATCAACTATCTGTCAAATACTTACCAGAGATCATTAAAAGATTGTGAAAAAAATCACTGCCTTCTAAGAATTACATGAGGGATGAAAATCGCCGTTTTATTAAAATCTAGGCAGAAACCAATAAAATGTCTGAAAAAACTAGAAGTTCTGAACACTCTACTGCTAAGAACAAATGGAAAACAAAGGCAGATACAGCTGATGGTAAACATCCAGTTAATCTCAGAAAAACAGAACCATTTTGTCCTTT
Source organism: Thinocorus orbignyianus (assembly GCA_013400375.1). Classification (NCBI taxonomy): domain Eukaryota; kingdom Metazoa; phylum Chordata; class Aves; order Ciconiiformes; family Thinocoridae; genus Thinocorus; species Thinocorus orbignyianus. Next base: position 26,307 of record VXBW01001795.1, read on the forward strand.
TTTTTTTTTTCTAGGAAATTAAGGTCTCAAAACAAGACACAGTTTTGATTAAGGACCAAGTTGGACAAAGCACACGAATGTATACATATTTGCACAGTGTTAAAAACAATTTAATTGTGCGTCAATTTATCTACATGATCAAATCCTGTCAACCTTAATGGAAGTTAAATGCAAGCTTAAGTCATTTCCAAAATGCTGAGGTCTTCCATGCACAAGAAGCGCATTAATTTAACAATATTTCATGGTCCTCAAACCATTGCAGTTTAGCACACCCTCCAAGACTGCAAGATGACTTTTAATCCTCCCTGCAGGCAAACTCTTTCCCTCTAATTAGGAAGAGAGCATCAGAAATCTACTGACAACAAGGAGGTTCTGCAGTGTTATACAGCCCTGCATCTTCTGGTTCTTCAAATGCGCGGCTCTTACGCATGAACAAATACACAATATTTCAGGCATGGCCTAATTGACAAGAGCACCTGACTGCTGCTGTTAACTAAAATGCCTTTCAGAGAAAGTACCAAAACACACAGAAAGAGGTGCAAATTAACTCATATTTACTCTCCTTCAAGATTTGTATTACTTATTTTTTTTTAATGAGGAGCAAGAAAGACTCTAGTATTTCAAAACATGACAACTGTATAGTTCTTGTGGATAGCAACGGGGACTAACAAAAAAAAAAGCAGGAGAGCAGATCATTGTTACCATTCCTTTCTAATGTAAATAATTATCATAAACTCCGAGGAGCTAGAAAAGAGCTGCAGTCTGGTCTATAACTGCCATAAAACCACAGGAATGTCTGGAGATATTTATTTTCTTTTTGCTTAAGAGAACTCAATTGACTGCTGTTGGAGAAAGTCAGTTCTAGATACACATGGTTTTAGTTTCTTCAGAATTTTTTCTTTCCTACACAAATGTGCTATTGCTAAATTATTTTTAAATCAGGGGGAAAAAAATTATGCTTTAAATTTTTTTAAGGCAGAACTTTTACCTCCCATCTTTAAGGGCCACACTTTCTGTCTTTCATCTCCTGAATTCTCTTTACAATACTCAAAAGTGAAATCTATCTCCATGTCAGTGTTTCACAATTTGCTCTGCATCAACCACCATGGATATAAATTCATTGCACAAAAATACAATCTTATTTCCAAAGCACATAGAGTTAATTACATCAGTCCAATAAAACGTAATTTTAATTTTTGTCTTATTTGTATATCCGTACTTCAAAGACAGCTTAAAATGCTTCTACATTGTAAAAGGTAGGGGAGGAAAAAAGTGTTTCATTTCCAGCTAACGTATACCTCTGTTCATCTTCACAAGAGAACAACCAAGTTCACTTTGGCAACGGAAAGATCTTTTATCCTAATGCCAAAAAGCACATAACTTGAAATACCAGTGTCACTACTATTTTAGCAGTTCTTTTCTCAATTTCAACAGCACTTCTGTTTGTCCCAAACACTGTAATCTCCAAAGGACGAAGTCATAGCAACAAACTAATTCAGACTGCAGGCGTCTGAAAAGATGGTACACCTATGTCTTGGATGTAGGAATAGCATCCATTATTATTGGGATCCTGTGCTTTTGTGACCTTTATGTTTTGTTTAGAATTTCTCTAGACGTTCGGGCCCTAAAATGTGTCAGTTATATATTACTGCAGTTGTACAGCAGGATGAATTTTCTTCTTTCACTGTCACAGCCTGGGTACATGTTGCTTAGACTAGTGGGTAGTCACACTAGACATAAATAATTTTGACAGTTAGGAGAGGAACACACTAAATATACAAGTTCCACAGATCAGCAATCAATCTTATCTGATGGACTAACCCCAGAAGCATTTTTTTTAAACATTCTTTCCTTTCGATCATCTAGGCAACTTCTGTGACAGACAATTTTCAGGATCTAACAGTTTCCAGCATAAATAATGTATTTACTTACCTACCTAAAATTCTAACTAAATTAAGCACACTGGGACTGAAAAAGAAAAATCTACTATTCAACAGGTATAATTTGTAGAGAGAACAAGGGATTTAGCAATTTAGATGAAGAAATTATAGCAATTCCACTCCTTTCAAAAACGCATTCTGAAATGGTGCTATACAGATTCCCAGCATTCCTGACTATAATCACAAAATCATTAGCTACTTCTGTTCTCTTTTCACCTCCAGAAGCTCCACAAGTAGGAATAATCATTTTATGGACCATGTTTTCTCTTTCCTCTCTAAATTCAATGGAGGCATTGATACTTTGGATTATTTCATCTAAGACTCTTTTCTGTTTATCTCAATTTTCTCTCTTACGTTTATTTTGCATCCCTCTTATCCACACAACAGTGTCTGCAAATTCTCTTAATCTCATGTGAATGATATTTCTGCTAAAATCCTTGGCCAAATCATTATTTCTTCTACCATTGAATATCATGCTGTTTTTGCATATGGTCTCTTCCTTCATTTTTAAAGGCTGGTGCAGTGCATTCTCATGTGAATTGAGATGTTGTCTTTAGAGCACTTTCTTTCCAAATTTCAAAACCCCTCTGTTCAAACAGGCATTCCCTTAATTTTCTGAAGTGCTTTAGGAATGCATATCCACCAATCCAAGTAATTCTCTGTTCCTCCACAACACCCACTGACTTATTGCTGCTGTGCTTCACTTTTTGCATTGCATAAACACGACTTCTCATTGGAGACTTTCTCTTTGGTAACTTATGACCTACTACATCATCTTTCTGTATCTGTGCTTGATTTGCTGCCTGTCTTACTCCACATTGCAGGTGAAGCATGCTGCCTGCCTTATCTGCAGCTTTTATAAGTAAATATATTAAAAAAACCCCAAACAACAAATTAAAAGAAAAAAAAAACACTTTAATATATGTAACAGAATTCTACTTTTCCCCTTCTTGAATATTCTCTAGAATATTCAGTATTCAGTTTGCTTTAAATGTAGCCACATGAAAATTACTGTGCCATGCATACACAAATGTGTATTCATCCAGAATAAGAAGTTAAGAAGATGCAATTTTGGTAAATAACTTCCTAGACCACTTTTTAAGATTTCGTTTTTACGGACCATTCACATGTTACCTTGAAATGACAGAAAATACTGTTTAATGACGAAATAGTGATTATATGTCTCCATGTAAGAAAATATAAACTGTACTAAGCCTAGAAATTGTAGTTATAGAAAATTTTCTATTTGGCCTAGAAAGCAGATCATAAAATAATATAGAAACTGATTTTATATTAATTGCAAAAGATAGAAATTATATTTTAGATTTCAATGTAATTATTATTAGCATATGCAATATGTTTATAGAAATGCTTATTTAGAATCATGTCTTAAGCTTCACACCTTTCTATCAAAAAAACTTTGACACATGTTTAAGGTTTACCTTCCTTCTCAGGTATTCACATCATGTGAATTCACTGCAATGAGCAATTGCAATTCTTTCTTTAGTTACTTCACATACCACTTCAATCTTGTAGGCAAAGTATGCTACTGAAGCCACCAAAAATACAAAAAGACAGAGAAGCATTCAAGTGGGTTAATTGTCAAGAGAATTTTACTCAAATAAGTGGAAAAAATTCTGCCAACACAAACATAATATACGATGTTGACATTCTATATGCTATTACATTAATGTTGTGATTCTTCTTCCCATTCCTGCTGATAGGCAATGGAGTTTTATGTCTAGCTAACCTGACTAACCCTAGTCAGAGAAATCACACAATCTCTTACCAGCCAAAAGGAACCCTTCAGCTCTTGACCAATTTATCTCAGTCACAAGCTGGCACATGGCATCACCGTACCTCAGCTAGCAACAGACTATTAAAAAATAATTCTAGTGACTAACATTTTAATATATACCATATAATTTCTAGAAAAAATATCTTATATTAACGGTCTTACCATATTTTTATTTACTATCTAAGTTTAGAAAGCATGTAATACACAATGAGGCAGTATTGGCTATGTGTACAGAAAGTGATGGAAATATCTGACATTGCAAGAATATTCAACTGGAATACTACACCCATTTCAAAGATGAGATCAGTGTTCTCATTTAATACTAATTTTGATTGGCAGTATTTCCTTCCTCGGCTAGGAGGATATACTGTCAAAATGTTGTAATTCATTCTTTTTTTTTTTGTCTTTGTGGCTACAGTATTGGACTGAAACTCAAAATTTCACTCTGTTTTCTAGCCCTGAGGTACAAACACTTCTAATCTTTATATACTTTCATACTTCCTGTCTGAAAGAATGGTATTATAATTACTCATGAAGTTATAATTTGCAATTGATCTTCAATAACTGCAAGACATTTGGATGTTATTTGGACCAGACAATAATAAATGTCTTAAAAAAAAAAAAAAAAAAAAAAAACCAAAAAAAAAAAAAAAAAGNAAACCAAACAAAAAACAAGAAAGAATTAGACCTAATGGCTTAAGTAAAAGCAGGACCGATGTCTTGATTTTCTTTTCAGCTATTGACAGGGAGTAATATTTTTGCATCTAGCAACTTTCAGCATGACTAGAAGTCAGAGATAAATAAGCAAATATGCACTATCACATAGAAAACTCCTCAGGAAATTGAACAAGAGTGTAATCTGTACTGATTGCAGACATCTACAAGCATTATCTTAAAAGAAAGAAAAAAAAAAAACCAAACAGGTATTGAACTAGCACAGAATCAGAACCACTCATCTTGCTGAATCCCAATGAAACTATCAGGAAAATAAACAGCATTCCTGTGGTGTTATTGCTTTTGTGTATGCAGGCTGGTATGAATTTTCCCAAGCCAAAACCAGAAAATAAAATAAAAGACAAGAATGCTAGCACAGACCTTAGCTTTCTGTTAAACATTACAGGATGCTGAAGTGAATATTGCCTTCAGCTAGCTAAGTATTAAAGTATTCTACAGAGATCTAACACACTAATACAATAAAAAAAAAATAAAAAAAAAATCTATTGACAATTGCCTTGAACTAGTTAAGTATTTAAGTATTCCACAGAGATCTAATGCACTACAGATGAAAAATCTATTTCTGTGTGGTAATTATAGTCAATTTTTGTGAGATTTCTCAAATCAATATTTATAGTAACACACTTGAAAAGATTAAAAAAAAAAAGAAAGCAGCAAGCAAAGAGAATTTTGTTCTGTGCAAGGCTTGGTTTGCTATTTTACAGTTCCTATAAAAATCCATACATATATATCTATCTATCACCAAGGCAAGATATTTTGCTGGTAGGCACAGAAACTGTGAGCTAGAAAAGAGAATACCTCTTGGTTTCATATAATTATCCTCTTGCCACAAGATGGCACCAAAAGATTAAAAACATCTGCATTCCTGAGGTGTCAATCTGAAATAATAAACAAACTTTTTAGGGAATTGCACAAGAAATGTCATCAACGTTTGACTTTTGATTTGGTTAGCAAGTTACAAACATCATTCGGTTTACTTTGACAAACTGCTGAAATGTGCAAACTTACTCATGGAGTTAATGAATATGGAGAAAAAAAAAAAAAGCTTTTCGCTAAAGCTTAAGTTTCTGACAAATTTCAAAGAATAAGTAGTGAACATTTAGAATGATACATTGCCTTTCTAGGACAGTGAAGTAAGAACATATGCAAATATATGAATACAAACTGTTTAGTTTGTGGGGTAGGGAAAATTTCAAATCATAGTTACTTCACACTGGCAATTATTTCATAAGTCTATAAAAAAAATATTAAAAAAGTGTTCACAGCCTTCTGTCAGAAAGAAACAAAGCATCTCAGAGCATAAAACTACTAATTCACCAGCAAAATTCTTTAAGTCACTATAATTGTTTCCTTTAAAGAAAACAGACCCTGAAAAATGTCAAGAATAAAAAATGAGGGTTTTTTTTCCTCACTGTTATCCTAATCTTCATTGCCAGAATTGGCAATTGTGCACAAATGTACTAAGCTACCTTCAAATAGCTCTTCCTGTACATCGCTTCATTTTAGGTCATATAATTTAAAGCACTAATGGACTACCCTTGAGAAGTCAGTGCTTGATTACACATTAGAATCATTGAGATGAATTCTATTTACTTAAATAGAATAAAATTTAATTCTTTAAAAAGTTTTTTGCAGTCATCATGCCATTGTAACACCACATTTCTTTTTTAATTGTCCTAACAATCAATAGTCCAGTTTTAATCCGCTATAATAGTAACAAAATAACTTCTAAAGTTGTCCAGAAATCTTTTTTTTTTTTT
>VXBW01001795.1:41705-52832 GCA_013400375.1 Thinocorus orbignyianus
AAAAAGAAAAAAAAAGAAAGGCGACAGACCATCACCATCACACGCTCACATTCACTCACTCTTCCTCCCTCCCAGGACGAGAGCTGCTGCTGGAGCTGCAGCACTTACCCTGGGAAGGCTGGAGAGGAGGGAAGCGCAAGGCTTTTTTTTCCAAGCACACACAGTGATTTGCAAGTGAATGCAGTGGGAGGGTACAGCAAAAGGGAGAGCGCTTTTTTGTTAGAACCTGTCGCCCTCCCTCCGCTGACAGAATGGTTCTCTGTTTTTGAAGTCTAAGGTAATCAGCCTCATCTGCTTAGCTTGTAATAATAAATCCTGAAAACACCAGCACTTTTTCCTGGTGTACTCTTCTTGATCAAGTATCATTACTTTCCTATGCCACCAGTGATGTTACAGCAATGTTTGTAAATGTTTTCGTTTGGGTATTTTTTATTTTTTTTTTTAAAGGATCAAGGTGCCGAGTTAAATTACAACCTCAGAGGGCTCAGATGAAACCGCAGAGAGTAGTTATTTTCTTCATTGAACTGCTTATGCTGCTAGATAGAAAGATTTTTCCTCATGCTTCACCAGTTTTATGATGAATATAAGACAAGACAGGTTCATATAATATTAGGTATTTTCTCATTTCCAGAGGTTATCTGAAAAAAGCATGTCAGCATCACTGCTAATCCCCCATTAATATTTTTCCTTAATTGATACTTGTGATTCCTGGTTTTGTTTTATTTCAGTCACTGCATTAGGATTTCACATTTTGCTATGTGTTCGTGTTCCTTTTCATCAAGTTAATCTGTGTTGGTTTCATGTTTCTAATACAGCAAATTGGACTTAGCACAATCCTCCTTGGATCATACCAAGTCCAATCCTTTCATTGCGATACTGTAAAGGTTTATGTGTACATTAGTTAGGAGAGATTTAACAAATAGTCACGTAAGATTAAACCAATGGATGTCAGTATTGCTCTATCTAAAAAGTATCATAAAGGACTTTCTCTGGTTGTAAAAAAGTCTCCCTAAACAACAACAACAGCAACAACAAAAAGGCTAAATCATCTTAAAACAGGAGCTGAAAAATGTTGTGGTGCTTGGGAGTGAGAAAGAAAGTAACAATGAAAGCTATGTAATTATTAGAAAACCTAATACAGGAGTAAATAGATCACAGGCTGTTAGGTTTCTCAGTGGTAACTATCTTGCTTGTTTTCAGCTGCTCTCAGATGAAAAGCCAATTAAAAAAAAAAGAAGCAAGATCTTTATCATGCCTAGTATCACTTCCTAATGTAACCAACTGCAAACAGCTGCCATTTCCCCAGATCTGCAACCATCAGTAGGAAGAAATGACCCACCACCCAAGTACAACCTCTTGGCACATTAGCAAGTCAGCATTTAAGCAACATGCCACACTAGCACATGAACACACCATCTGTAGATGGAAAGAAGCAAAGCAGCAAAATGCTGGAGAGTGATTGGGGGAATCTCTTTTTATTACTATATATGAAATGATTTGGTTTTGAAAAATTTATTTACTACGATAGAGTTAATTTTTCAAGGAATGACAATGGAGTTCATTGTCTTTGGGTATACTTTGACACATAGATACACAGTCCAATGTATAAAATCTGTAAAAATACTTCCATTGTTTTCCTTCTCCCTTGCCAATTGTATCAATATAAAAATTAGAATTGTTGTATGCCCATCTGCTCCTGGTTACCAAAGACCTTCATTCTCAGGCCTTTCACAGGAAAGGAGAAGACTGTAGAATCTGACTCAGGCTTCCTAATCTCTGCCACCATTTAATGTTATACTATGTACAGATACATTCAAAGTTATCAGCGATCTGTGTGGAACTGACAATATTGAGACATCTGTGCTGTCTTCCAAGTTTACCCACTTATCTGTGCAAAACTGGAAGCATAAAACTCTTATTTTGGGGCAAATCCTCTCACGTTGATATGGAAGTAAAGTTCATGGAACTCTCCTGACTGTAGCAACTATGCTTCTGCCTCCAAAAATATCAGATCTAGGCTTGGACCCTACAGTAGAAAGCTAAAGATTGTCTTAGAATAAAAGTTGTACTCCCAATTTCATAACAGGGAGAAATTCAACTACAATGGAAAAAACCATAAATATGTGAAAATGCATACACACGGTTGGAAGAAGCTCCTTAAAGCTGAACTGGTTTTTGGATGATGAACAAAATATAGAGTGTTGAAAATTAAGTTCAAAGATTCAGTTCCTTTTAACATTTTGTATTCCGCTATTTAAGTTGCAACCATGAAGTGAGAAATAAATGACAATTTGCATGTACAGAGACAAAAGTTGTTTCTGTGCATGTGCACACACACACACACACACACACACACACACACACACACAGAACTACACCAAGTTCTGGAGTCAAAGAAAATAAATTATCTAGTGGAATTTTTCAGGAACAAGAACTTCAGAGTCACTGAATGTATTTTTTCTCCCTTTACTGCAAAGTACTGTGTATACTTCTGGGTTTTATTCAGCTAGAATGAACCAATCTTATCTAAGAGATACATTAATTTATTCAGGCACAGTTACTGCAAGTCACACTTGCACCCTTAAACTGGAATAACTTTCGGAGTTAAGGTTTAACTCTAGAAAACCCATACTTTGTCAGTAACTCCTATTTCTATTAGCATGGTCAACTATTTGAAAGTATTTTTTTTATTTTTACTCAGAGCATATGGATATCTAAGGCAAAACAGTTATTCAACTATATCCTTATTCATACACATGACAGTAACTTTAAAACAAGGTGGCATCATAACCTATTTTTAACACTGCCTAATACTTCCCATTAGAAAAGTCCTCTTATATTTGCTTTTAAATTTACCAAACACATTATTTAGGATTAGATTTTCTGCGCTGATGGTCAGCCTCAGGCAGAAATAATTTAAAAACACTTGATCCAAAATAATAACGAGATTTCAGAGAATGAGGAAAAATTATACAGCTGGAATTTTCTCACAGGAGTAAAAAAACCTTCATGCTTTGAAGGCAGATTGTGAAACTCCACAGGGTACAACTGGCCTTTGAGTCAGAGAAGCTTACCAATGGGGACAGATTAGGTCAAGGAGCATTAAAATAAAGGAAGAGTGGTAGGGGCAGCAGTGGAGGCTGGAGGATGTATTCTTCTTGGCCAGCAAAGAGTAAAAGATGTATTTCTGCTAAAGAAGCAAGAAGGAAGAACCAGTGCCAGAATAAAGACATAAATTCATAGAAACTAAACAAGAAAACCTGGGGTGGGGGAAAAAAAATAATTAAAAAAAAAGAAACATAGAACATAAAAATTCAAAAAGAGAGACACAGACCTTACCAGGGACTGTGGGAATGCTTTTTGCCATCTGTGTCTTTAAGGTAGGAAGCAATATCCTTGAAATGATAGGTCTAGTACTATACCTACTCAGACTATAGTGGAGATGCTTTCCTTGCTTTTCATTTCTGGTTACAAACTTGGCAGAGATCCCAGAAGCCAACAGTTGCTTTCGTAGGAAGATGACGAGGTGTAAGGAGGATGTGAAAGAAAAAACCTGGGATTAGACACCATTTTCCTGAGTATCACTATCCACAAATGTCTGTCAAACCTACTAGATTTCTCTCTGCCCGGTGTTGGTCCACATGGAATAAGAGAGTACTTTAGTTGCTTCATGACCTCATGAAATAGTTATTAATGTGGTGCTTTTAAGGACTTCAAACTTAGCAATGAGCTGGATGATACCTGATGATCCCATTTCTTTTTGGTTTTATTCCATATTTGATGTATTTTTAATCTCTGTAAAACTAAACATAGAAATCTAACAATAAAGACCAAATACTCCAAAATTAACAAAGGCCAGAATTGTTTATAATGCAAACTAACTGACTAAACAAATTAAAGATACACCATATATGTGAAAAGAAGCCAATTTATTACAAATGTGTCCTAATTAATTTCCATCTCCCTTCATAAACTCCCAAAAGTACCCTTCCTCACAAGATAGACTTGTCTATGGGCAAATCACAGCATGGCAATGCTTGTCTAGAAAAGATTGCCTTTTTCGGGTAGAAGCCATAAAAATTGTAGTTAACGAAGCTGAATGGAGGGGAAAATAGAAGTTTTAACAATGAAAATAGTCTCCTTTGAGCTAGACCTTATCTAATCCTCTCCCACCTACACCTGTGTTATGTTAAGCATGTCACTTGTACCAGATTTCTTTCCTGGGTGTTTTCCTGTTATGTCCTATTATTTCCAAGTTTTTGACTGAAGAGCCGAGTCTAATATAAAGTGGTGCTGAACACTGACAGTTTCAGCACACACTGTGCCATTATAAGTGAAAAAATTGTAAAAATGAATTCTAGTGCTATATGCCTTGTCATTAAGTCAGCTTGTACTTCTGACCATGGCATCTCTCTATGCCTTAAATTCTATTTTGTGGAAAAGAGTAAACATCATTATCCCATATCAGACATTTATGGAGAGGATAAGCCAATGTTTGGAAAACATTCAGCCATTGTAATGTTAGGCACTACAGAAGACCTTTAGAAATTTATACAAATGCAGGATTTGAGAAGTGTGCTTCAAACAAAGCCATAAACTACATTGAATCATGACATTGAAGCAGAATTCTTGCTAATTAAAAAATATATGCCTTTAATACAGTAATATAGCAAAATATCATGATTCCATATTAGCTGCAGGATAAGCAAATAATTATAGCATTTCCCAAGTTCTGCAGGCTTAAAGCTGAAATCCCAGTAGTGTTCTTTTACAATGACTGTGTGCATTTTAGTATTTGAAATTTTTAATATTTATTCCTTAAGTGACCATAAAGGTACTGGATACCTAGCTACAAAGTATAGTTGGAGACCACTAACTAACAGTACACAGGGATCAATATCGGGTTCAGTTCTATTACAAATCTTCATTAATGATCTGGATGATGAGGGAGAATGTACCCTCAACCTGTTTGCTGCTGACACCAGATTGGCAGGAGTACTGGTATGCTAGAGAGTTGTTATGTCATCCAGAGAGACCTCAACATGCTGGAGAAATGGGCTGTCAAGAACCTCATGAAGTTCAACAAGGTCAAGTGCAAAGTCCTACACCTGGGAAGGAACAACCCCACACAACAGTATATGCCAAGACCTGACCAACTGGAAAGTAACTTGGCAGAAAAGGACCTGGTCGTTCTGCTGGACACCAAGTTGAACATAAGCCATGTATGTACTCTTGCTGCAAAGAAAGCTAATGACTGCACTAAGCAAAGCATTCCCAGCAGGTTAAAGGAGTGGAACCTAGCCCTCAACTCAGCACTGTTGAGGCCACACCTGGAGTGCTGTGTCCTGCCCTGAAGACATGGACATACTGGAGAGTGCCCAGTGAAGGGCCAAACGGATGATTAAGGGACTCGAGCACTTCACATATGAGGAGAGGTTGAGAGCTGGAACTTGGTTCCCTAGAGGAAAGAAGGTTCAGGGGAGATCTTATTAATGCATATAAATACCTGACGGGCAGGTGCAAAGAGGACAGAGACAGCCTCTTTTCAGTGGTATCCAGTGACAGAACAATATGCAAACTGAAATGCAGGAGGTTTCTCTGAAAATCAGGAAACATTTTTGTCCCATGACAGTAACTGGCATAGGTTGCAGAGGGGTTGTCGAGTCTCCATCCTTAAGACATATTCAAAAGCTGTCTACACATGGTCCTCAGCAACTGGCTTATATGGCCCTGCTTAAGCACAGGTGAGTTGGACAGAGAGACCTCCAGAGGTCTCTTACAGCCACAGCCATTCTGTGATTTTGTGAGACCGTGCAGACAAAAATGCAATAACGGATAGAATCATATAATTGTGTAGGTTGGAAGGGGCCTTTAAGATCATCTAGTCCATCCATCAACCTAACTCTGATTAAAAAGTCATCACTAAACCATGTCACTAAGCACTACGTCAACCCATCTTTTAAAAACCTCCAGGGATGGCACCCCAACCCTTTCCCTGGGCAGCCCATTCCAATGCTGAATAACCCTTTCAGTGTAAAAATTTTTCCTACTATTCNAGAGGGATGTCTTCAGAAAAGAAGACATGAAAGGATGGACAGCACAACATAAGAAGATGGCTAAGCCAAAAAAAATCCAACCAACCAAAGAAAAAACACCAATAACAACAACAACAACCAAAAAAAAACCCCAAACCCAAATCCCCAAATATCAACAGGGAAAAAATAGCCATAAATAGTTAATAAATAGCTGGACCTCCTGCTCTGACATTAACACCATTTCCTCTCATTCTCCATGCAGTTTCAGCAGTGCCTTGCAGTGTCCTGGCTTCTGTTGTACCCTTTGATCTATCATGATGGGAAAAAAGCCAAGAAATTTGTTTGAGCTGTTTGAGTTTTTGGCATCTCATATATTTTTTCAGACTATTGAAAACCATAGGTACATAGCTGCATCCAAAGAATCAGCTGCCCATTCTTTCATTGATTGCAGTTATTTCAGAGCACACACATCCTGCTATCTGCTAAAACTCCTCTGGTTTTATATATCATCTGCCTTCCTACTCCTGATACTGATACTCCTGCATCTAAGCATTCAAATGTTCTGATGCAACAAATGAATTTTAGTACAGTGAAATGAAAAAGTTTATAGTTACCTGAAAATTATCCATAAACATGGTGTAAATGGACTATAATTCATACAAAAGTCTATGCATATGAAAGATGACATTACTAAGAAGGATGTCAATAAAACATCTACACTGTATACAAACTTGTCTGTTTTATCTAAAGATTATGAAAAAAAATAACACAAAGATTAAGACAAATATTTATGGATTATCAGTAGCATTCTTCAAATCACTTCTCATGTTTTTAGCAGCATGAACAGACAAAGTTACTATAGCCAAGCAGAAGCCTTTGACAGAACTGACACCCTCTGATTTGGACAAAAGGCATTATTTCTATATAATACTATGAAAATAAAAATAGCAGAAAATATCTTTTCTTGACTTCACCAAATTTTGTTTCTGTGCATTTCCCCTTTTCAAGCCAGTCAGTAGTATGTTATTTTTCTGTTAGTACTGGCTTAAACATAGTTAATGTTTAATTGCAGGTGTAAGTCATTACAGTGCGCAAACACAACACTGTTATGCAAGAAGTCCTGAGTAATAGTAATATGAAAGTTACCAGATCTCTCTTTTCCTCGGTCTTTCAGTTTCCTAGATTTCATTCAGTGACAGCTGCATCAGAAATGTTAGGAAGGGTTCCATCGACTTGTTGTTTGATTCCTGTCTAACATTAATGTTTCTCTGCATTCACAAGTAAACAATATTTTTATATGTGGTGTTTATTCAAATGTTTGATTTAGCTGCATGGTTCTAATTTTACTATCGTGTATCAATACTGTTATACATGTATCTGTTTATGCAGGTTTGTCAGGAGGTTTAGTACCAAACCATTATACTTAAATAAGCATGTGCATGTATATGCAATTGAAATAAGTGAAAGAATACACAAGAAATCCCTCCTCCCTTGATAACATATCTGGAAGAACACAGATTAAATGTATCAATTTTGCATTTGGAAAATCTGATGGTGACATCTTAAGAACATCTAAACTGCTAAAATGCTAAACAGCTTTGTGTCACTTGCTCACACTTGAAAGAATCAGTATTTCTGTGGACAACTAAATCAAATTAAGCTTAATTTTTCAGTCTAAATAATACCAGGAATTACATTTATAGACAAAAGTAGACAATAAAGCATAACCCTGTTCAGAAAAAAAATAAAAAATACAAAGAAATGCTACATTTCAACATGTGTATAACATTGCAGCTATATCACATTTGGATCCAGAGAGACTTAGGGGTATTTTAAGCTCCTTATTCGTTGAAGTGTTCATATGCAATTAGCAGGATGCACATTGGCTCTCTTTTCAGCTTTAACAGATTATGAAAAGTGCTATTCTTGTGCTACCTTCTTCCTTGTCAAGACGTATGCCTGAGAGTTATGACAGCAGAAGAGAAGTGAAATAAAGGACCTATTCTTTCTTATGCTGTCCCTGATATGAATCAAGCTTTGAATGTGCAAAGCAGTACACTTGAGAAAATGTTTTTTTCCTGTGAACATCTCTCATGGAGAGTGCCATTAACAGGGCACAACCCAGATGGAGAAAAAAATAAAATAAAAACTCAAATTCTTTCCTAACAGATCTTAAATTATTTGTTGTTAGCAAGTACAGCTGCAACCAGCAGATCTGGAAGTCCCATTAGTAGTCTTTTCTATTCCTTCTAAGTTTTCCCTTATAAATTCTCCTAATAAGAATCAGCCCTGTGCTGATACTCCACTTTATTTTGAAACACCTCCTTAGCAGGACTGGATGATAGAGACTAGATGATAATTCATGATCTGACTGAGAATAAAAAGCTACGGAACAGCAGAGGTTGCAAAATATTTTTTCTTTTTTTATTAGTACTGGTTCAGGTATCAGTTCTTGGTTTGCAAACCTAAGCATTTTCACAGTCTCTTCCTTGCTATCTACAATTGCACAAGGATAAACTTAACAGTTAGAGAGGGAGGAGTTGTCTAACAACAGAAAAGTGATATGGCATTAAATGTTTCATGCCCTACCAAAAATAACGGTAATAAGTCCCCTGTTGAAAGGTACAAGATAAACCTGGGCTCTGGTTACAAATAATTCAAGCGATATTTCTGTCTTTTCTAGATAATCTGGGCAATAACTCAGTCTACTTTTGACGATAGGTAGAGGGGGAACTTCACAGTGCAATTTCTTACTCAAAAAAAATTGACTTACTTACCATAATTCAAAGAGAAAATCATGAGTTACAGATCACACACTTAAAATACATGCATTTAAATGCTGCAGAAACAATAAGACCAAGCTTAGTTTTTTGCAAAAAGCAAATAAAATTAACAACATGCAAATCAAATACTACATATTTCATGCAAGATTTTTTAGGGGCATTGCACACAAACTCATAACTTGGTAAGCCTGTGTGTACAAAATACTTTGTGCATACAACCTGACAAAAACATAATCCAATATCCAGATATAACGAAAGAGATATTGGCAGTAAATTCACCTGTTTGATTTCACCTCCTGATTAAACCTAGGTAGCCAAAAGCAGAAATAGATAAAAAATTATCCTTAGACAGACTATTGGTATGAACAGCAATTACGACTTTTTTTTTGAAATTTTGTGAAGCAAAGGCTGAATCCTTTCAATTATTAACATTGTTACTGAAGGTACAATTTTATATTTCAAGAATAATATATTCTATGTGAGGAACAGGATTAGCATGAATTTGAGAACTACCAGATTGAAAGCCAAAAATTTTTGGCAAAAAGCCAAAGAACAAGAATTTGCACATACAGCAAGCATAAATCACATTGTGATATTGTAGAACTTCAATTAAATTATATTTTGAAAAGCATTTTACTCAAGTGCATGAAAATGACATGCACATCTCTCAGAGCACAACATAACAGCAACAATTGTGCACACGTAGTCTTGTTGCCTGTGTCAGAGTTTTCCTGGACCTCACAGGATCTGATCTACTGCATAAACAAAAGAGATGGAAGTACTGCTTCATGATGAAACTACTTTATTTTTTTTCTTCAGTGCAAAATCAGAATCTAACTGAGAAACAGAGTGTTGAGAATGTGGAAGCAGTCAGGTTGTTCAGCAAAAGCTCTTTCCAATGAAATGCATAATTATTACTAGATTTTTTTTTGTCTCTGTGCTTAAAGCATTCATCTGGGAGGCAGAAAGTATCAGTAACAACTGAATTCTTATGTTTTAATTATGTCGAAACCAAACAAGATAATATAAGTATATTGTAGAAGTATGTTTCTCTTCTACCAGCAGACAAATTCAGGTTTTATATCTTTGATTCTGTTTCACTCCAACATTCTGCTAAACTGAAAATATTCTTGGTCTGATCTTAAATCTATCCTTTATTAGAATTCTAGGAGCATATCTTCCATCTCCATCCCACCAAATGTTCACATTCTGTCTTAAAACAATACCTTTCCCAGTCAGGACAATGTCTTCAGTGTTTACTTTTGTCATCAGAAGCTTTCAAGTTGTTGATACTTTGACTGTGACCTCAAGAAGTCAGTACACCATTGTGAGAGACCCAAAACGTAATCAGATGGCCTGCAAAGAAATAAGATAGACAATGGAGAAAAAAAGAAGAAAAAAAATGTAAAATTGATTCATAATAGAACTGGAAATAAAACGTAAATTTCCTGTTGCCTAGGCTGGTGCACTCTGGCAGTACAAGTTCCCCCTGTACTAAAAGGTTACAATTGTTTTCCTCCTTTATGCCTGGACTGTCAGGTGTTCTGACTTTTTTTACAGATAATGAATAATTTCTTCTCAGAAAGATATCCTTAAGGCCATTACTGTCCCTTCTGGCTTTCATGAAACTGAAGCACTTAGAGATATTAAGTCAGACCAGACTGCTGGAACTCTCTTCCTCTCTATATGTGTCTATCCTTAGTTTCCTCCGCACTTGTATGAATAGGAAAAATTATCCTAGGGAAGTTATGCTTGCAACAGTCTAGTTAATAATTTTTCTAAATAAAGATTTGAAGATAATCTCTCAGAATGAATAAAAATAAATAAAAACATTAATAGTATAAAGGCAGAACTATCAGGAGAGTTGTGAACATTGTAAAGAGAAGAGTAATACACAGTGGTACTGATATATTTTAGACTAGAAGTGAAAGAAAGCAAAAGGGGAGGAGAAGTTAAAGTCCCACTCTAAACCAAAAAACTGTGTCTTCCATAGATGGAAGACATGTGCCAAGCAGCAAAAGGCAGTTTTAGTATTCTTATAGTAAAGTAAACAAGGTACCAGAGTAAAAACGTAATTATCCTTTGTTAATGCTGAAGTTCACCCTAAGTTCACAATCACAAAACCAAATCTCTCATCTCTATGATTTAGTCAGAATTAAGGGGAAAACCCCAACAACAGGCTCCCATAAAATAGAAGAATTACACTTTAAAAAAAAATAAATTGCTAGATAATTCACTGAAACTCTGCATCTGCGCTAAAACAATGTAGCTGCTGTTGTACACGGAATCTTTTTTCTCTTTTTTTTTTT